>VWZS01009142.1:265583-521363 GCA_013397075.1 Rhabdornis inornatus
CTGTCCAGCCCCGGCCCGGCCCGGCCCAGCCCCCGGCCCAGCCCAGGCCCAGCCCCTCGGCCCAGGCCCCCGTCTCTCTCGAGGAAAAGTCGCTTCCCGAGGCATTTGCGAGCTCTGGTTTGGGTTCCCTCGCCCCCGTTTCCTGTTATCTCAGCAGAGCTTTGCAGTGCCGTGCGCAGGGCGGGGCGCGGCGGCTCCTGGTGCACGTGTCCGTGAGCCCGCGTTCAGCACGGCGGGCTGCTGCTGGAAGGTGCCTCTAGGGCGGTGGCTTTTCTTAGGGGAAGACAATAGGCTTTTCATAAGGGAAGACAATATGTCTGTTGCCGTTTTTTGTGTAACGCATGTTCTGTGCATCCCACTGAAGAAGGAGAACGTCAGGTAAGGACAGCAGGCTGCCTCTGTCGCCTGTACACAGTCCGCGGAATCAACAATACTGAATTTTATCCAGAGCATTTGCATAGCATTAAGTGAAGGCAAGCTGCCCCTTCCAGAACGATGCAGAAACAACGGAATCCAGCCTGAACTTCACATCCTAAGCCATCTGCAAAGCTAGTTTTCCTTCCCAGACATTTCCTCTGGAGTCGCAGAGAAGCCCTGAACAATGAGCACCGAGATGCTGGGAAACACCCCGTTCTTTGCAAATAAAGAGGTATTTCAAAAAGAGCCTGAGCTTAGATTCTCGGCTCAGAATACTCAGTTCTTACGTTGCTACTTACAAAACATCCTCACTGTCTGAAAGCAGGCACTGCATAGCCTTCCCAGTGGGAAGAGCCCTTGGGCTGAGCACTGCATCCTGGTGCCACTTCAGCAGGAGACCTAGGAAGCCTGCAGCAATTCTCCCCAGCTGAGCAAACACAGGAACCTCTTGATATGGGAAAATGAAAAAATCAGATGGATAGCTTTTCCCATGCCCCTCCCTGGCTTTATGCCTAGGCATGATGAAGATAAATTACACACATACATGCAGCTGTGAGCAGGAGCAGGGAATAAATTTTCTGTGCACCAATGCACGACAAGGACACAAATGAAGCAGTCCCTTAGAGTACACAGGCAATACTGCTCATAAGTGCAGTGCTGTGGATTCACCAAAACAATCTCTAGCAGTCTCTGTTTAAGAAGTATCCTACTCTGTTTCATCCCAATCCAACTCCCAGTTACATAAAGAGCAGCAACACCCTAGAGCTATTTACTCACGTGTTGTTGGAGAGAAGGTGATTATTATTGCTGGTGGCTCTCAGAAGAAATGTGTGTGAGATAAGATCTAAGGAGAAAATGAAAGTGAACAATGGTCATTTGGAAACAGGCTGTTCTCTGAGAGTGATATTTTCAAACAAGTGTTGACTTGTGGGGTCAATGAGCAGCTGAGTGGGGAGAAGGTTGATACGAATAAAATTCACACAATGAGAGGCTTGACTGAAGTTGAAAAGTTTATGGGCTTCCTCATAAAATTTCCACTGCTCCCTTGTTACAGGCCACATTGGAAAGATCATAGGAGCAGCTTATCATGAAACAGTTCATGTCACTGTTTTCTGCTCCTGATAGAAAGCAGAAGAATCCATGCTTATTTTAAGCAAAGTTGGAGGAACCCAAAGGTGGAGGGAAGTTTTAAAAGTAACATCTTTGAAGAGAATGAAAGAGAAAACATCGCTGCAGAGTCACATTACGAATGCAGAAAACAGTATTTGAAATAGGAACAGTTCATGGCTGTTAAACTAGGCATTCACTGTGTATTCTTCATTTTCCCATTTTCCTTTTTGTATTAATCTCATCTGCATGGCCAGGGCCCACAGGGTGCCTCACGCACCTGTGATGACACATTGCATCCATCCTCCTCTGTTCCTCGAAGGCTCAGCACTGAAGGAAAGACCACTGCCTGCTGCCTGGACAGAAATGAACACCTGCACAAATGGGCCCCAGTCTCAGCCAGGACGTGCACAGATGAGGGGCAGCCACAAACTGTTTCTTAGATCCTATCTCAGCTGTGATTTGCCTTTTGACCCACAGGCAGGTAAGCTAACTCCCATCTGAGCTCCAGGGGCTCTGGGAGGCCCCCAACAGCAAGTAAAGGGATGTCATGGGCCTTTGGGGTTTGGATAAGTTTGCAGATGGGGATTTAATGTTCACATAACCTTTATCAGCCTTCAATACTGCAGAAGGACCTGCCCAAAAACCTTTGAATAAATTGAACAATAAATTCACAGAGTATTTATGTTTCATTACTGGGTCTGCTGTATTGCTCTCTGACATATTTTGGCCTCTGTGCTTCAGCTTTCCCCATAAAACTGCAGAACAATATTTCTGTTGATCCTTTTTTGCATATGGCATTTTTTAAATGCAGTTTTCAAGGATCAAAGCTGTGGTCAGAATTTCCAGTATGGCTGTTCTTTTTTTCTTAAGTACCTGACATCACACCTAGTGCACATTTTGGCTAGGTTGACATCCACTTTCTTCTCTTTTGTGCTGAAATATCAGTTTGATCCACGTGGATCTTCAGGATATGATTGATCTAAATGTATATTTTTATAGAGCATATGCACTACTGCAATATCCAGATGTTATGGGCAGTATTAGGAATTCATTTGAGCTAGTTACAGTAGAGTTTATTAAAGAAATTATTGAAGTGGTTTGTAATTAAAATAATATACTAATACAAATTTTAAACATACTTTTGCTTTTATTTAAAGAAACAAGCAATGGCAAACATCAAAATAATCGCTTTGTTAGATCATCTTGGTTGTACTAAAACAGTAATTAAAACCCAACTGTGTTCTTTATATCACTAATGGGAATCTTCAAATTAATCAGATGCTTTTTTTTTTGCCTGTTTTGCAATGCAAGCCACATAATCAGATTTTTGAAATCTGAAACTTAATTCTCTCTTTCAGTGGTAAAGACGGATGAAATAAAGACAGATGGATCTTCTTGAACTGAAAAGTTTATTGAACACCAAACACTTTTTCAGCAGAGACACACTCATATTTCCTGATTGAGAAGTAGAAGTAACCAAAATACATAATAAGCCAGGCACTGTTGTTTAGTGAAGCTTCTGTTGATTTGAATAAGTTCTGTATGATACTGTTAGGCTATTAATATGTGTGAAAATTGCATACCCAGAGCCACTGCTTAAAGATGTATTATGTTTCAAGAAGTCTGGTTTAAACATAAGCAAAAGCAATGAAGTACAATAGGGATATTTGGAATCTATATTTTGGGGTGATTTTTGAACCTTAGTTTTATGACCAAGAGTATAGACATGCTCAGGTCTGAGCTGCCTATGAGCAGCTTCATCCAGGATATCGTCAGAGAGCCAGGGAGGCAGATAGGAGAAGGAGACTGCCAGTTAAGAAACAGTCGAGCCTGTTCTTTTCTTTTATTTAGAAGTGTTAACACACCTTTAGATAGCAGACAATGTCTGTGCAACACACTGCAAATGCATACAAAATGCCTCTTCTGAATGGATTTCTTCTCCTTCCAGGGAAACATACGTAGAAAGTAGGGGTCAGTACAAGCTCAGTTGGACTCTCCATGACAAATGACTGTTGCATGACTGCAGCATCTTATGCTCAAGGACCATGGTGATGACCACAGTAATGACCACATGTATTTGTTTGATAGAAGAAAACTTTTTTGTATTAAATTAGATGACAGATTCACTGGGGCATGTTTAATGTGATGGAATTTGCTCCTAGCTGTAGTATCTGGAAGTTAATATTACAGAATTAATGAGACTTAGAGGTGCCTGAGTGTGTCTGCTGCCAGTGAGAGCACTGTGGGCAGTGTGACTGATGCTGGCTGGTGCTCAGCATACACAGCTGGGAACTAAGTCTCCAGGCATCCATTTAGGTGCTTGTAAACAATATTTTCTTCTTGCTCCTCTAATGGTGGATGATTTCTTCTTCATTCTGCTAGAATCAGGTGTTTATTGACCAGCGTCATCTACTAAATGCTCCTGCTCATTGCAGGGGCATTAGACTGGATGACCTTTAAAGGTCCCTTGGAACCCAAACTATTCTGTAATTCTAGGATTTACCTTCTTGTGCCATCTCCAGATTTTGGGCATTGCAAAATCTGTATTAGAACTCCTGTAACTTGCAATATATTAGTAGTGTGCAACTCAGATTTCTTCTGTTTAGGATAGAATGTGGACTGGAAGCCAAGGAGTGAGTAAAAGTACATTTCAAAACAAATAAATCAATAAATGTAAATCAAGACAATTAATGCTAAGGCATAATCAATCCTATCTGACCAGCGAATAAACTCACTAAGCAGCTAACAGAGAAGAAACTGGAATTCTTTTTTGCATACAAGAAGAAATCTCTTGCATAGAGGTTATGGAGCTTTTCTCCCTTTGGGTTTGTGAGAGAAATAGACTCACATTAACTTTTCATATGCTACTAAAGATTTTCTATTTCATTTATACATTAATATTCTATTTTTATATGAGGCAGTTACCCTAGGCAAGTAACCCAAGTGATAAATCTGGGCAGAGAAACTTTAACCTACACCTCCACTTTCTTCCATAGGAATCATAATGATTACTGCTCTGCTAATGCAGGAGCTGAGCTGGAAAGGGGGCTTTGAGCATGTGTATGAGATGATAGCAACCATTTGCCCTTGCTTGGATCAGTCTACTCTTATCCCTGTATTTTCATAACTAGGTTTCCAGCGGGGCAGGACCTTTGCAAGAAGATCTTGTCCTTATATTTGTTTTTCACATAGATACTCCCTTTTCTTGGGTATTTCCTTTTAAGATGGCTTCAGATTTCAATCACTACAATATGTGAGGGTCTCAGATGAATTTTTTTTTTTGGCTTCTATATGAAACAGGAACGACTTTGTTGTTTGTGGGGTTTTTTTGTTTGTTTGTTTTGTTTTGAAATCCCAGTTGAATAGGGAGAGACCAGAAGCACTGAGATTTTACAGCTCTGATTCTCAAATACAGTGAGCTGCCCAACTCCTACGTGGCAGAAATTCTTCTGTGTGTTGGAGGGTCTGAGCATGACTTGGTTGGAATCACTCAGAAAGCATGTGGCTGACTGGGGAATCTGGACAATGAATTGGCCTCCTGTGTCTCCAGTGAAAACAGGCTTGGTGTGCATGCACTGAACAGCCCTCCAGCAGCAAGAGGCAAAGATAAGTGACCAGAAGGGTTTGGAGAGGGTGCTACATCTCAGCCTAGGGCCTTTGATGAGTCTAACCTGATCCTCTCTTTCAGCATGGCAGTACCTTATGGTATGAATTATTAGATTGTACTGAGAGGAGGTAGTTTATTGGTAGAAATTAAAATCCAAAACATGCATTTTTAGGATTTGTGAGGCGTAGAGAAAAGAAAATATGCTCATACCAAACATTTTTTGAGATGGATATATTGATGTCATTACTCCCCGTTTCTGACTCAGTGCCCACAGCGTATGTGTAAGAAGTGATGAAGTTTTCCTGACTGCACTTGCTGAAAGAATTTTTTTAATCTTCACTTTAAGCATAAGAGCACATCTGCTACAGTCTTTACACATCTTGCTTTTCCTTTTAACCCACAAAATATTCCCTTTAAATTTTAATTCTAAAGACTACAGTATAAAAAAAAAATAAATTTAAATGAGACATACCTTTTGGGCAATCTGACATTTTAATGGAACAAAATCTTTGCTAAAATCTGCTGTAAAGCTGGTCCTGTTTTATTTAGCAAAATAGACGCAGCATTGAGTATCCATTTTTTATTTTTTCCTTTGTAGCACAAATAGCTCAAAATGAAATTCTTTGAGCATTAATGTGACAAGGGGGCAAAAATGCACCATCAGTCAACTGCTACCCATAGAAAACCTACAAAGAGGTTTATTTAAAAAGCAAACACCTTGCACTTTCAGAGACAAAGCCTGAATGAACAATTGCAGTCTCAAAAATGCCTTAAACTGAGGGATTTTGCATTCCTTAGGACCATTAAATAGTGACTTCCCCCCCAGAAAAGGCTCATGCATTGTGACCATTCTGCTACTAGGTGCCCAAGACACAATCAAGACTATTACCTCTAGGTCGCCAGCCTACACAGACATTCATCCTGGTTAGACAGTGTGCCATGCACATAATAAAGGTCTTCTTTCATCCCCTGCAATCTTGTGTAAACTGTCACTTCTCCAGGGCTTTGCAAAGTGTGAATTCAAGCATGCAAACTCCTAATGATACAACAGGAACTTTTACCAACACAATCCGGCTACCACCTGGAGTTCACTGTCATGCTGTTGGAGACAGGGTCACTAATAAACTCCCAAATAACGTGTTCATTCAGGGATACAATAAAAGAAAGTTCACTTGAGTGACAGGAGATACCAATATTTACGTATATTCCAGTACTATCAAGTACTGAAACACAGTAAAAGCCTTTGGAAATGAAATATATAGGGGTCTTTTCTCCACCAGCTGAATTTGTGCTGAGGTCAACAGCTCACAGTTAAACCTGTAGCGGAGAGGTGAATAGAAGCCCTTACCTGCTGTGCCTTCCTGGTATATAACTGCATTTTTCTCTGTCCCTGCATGTAAACATCCCACATCTGCCCACTCTTACCCACACTGTTGTGGGGAAAAGTAGTTGAACTTGCCACTTGTGCTAGTTCATTTTGCTATAGCTTGGTATCAGATATATTTAGGATGGTGACAGTACCCTAACACAGTTCTCTATAACCCTGCCCCAAATCCTCAGATGAAGATTTATTTATTCTCTGCTTGGACATGTTTACTCAACAAGTAAGAATGATTCTGCACTGCCGACCATCCATGACATTTGTGACACTTTAATGGCAGCTGTAATTTCCTTTCATGCAAAGGAAGAGTTCTGGCATCACAGCTCAGGAAGAGGAACCATCATTCTGTAGCTAGTGGAAATGTAACTTTTCTCAGTTGCTTTCAGGTTGTGAAGTAGCTTTTTAAAAGAGCATCTTAATCCACTGTTTGGCATTGCAAGTTTCACACATGGACCATCTGCCTCTTGTTTACCCTCTTCTCTCTGGTCCTTCTCTTTCATTCTCACCTCATATTAAATTTCTGGCTGAAGATATGCTGAACAGTTGGTCTGAACAGCAGAGCCACCTGACATCTGTTTTCAGAAAACAAAGCTAATCCATTGACAACTCAAGGACCAGACCTTTTGGGTTTTTTACATACACTTCTGAGCAGCTATTGACAGAAATGTTGCCAAAAAATCTGGACATAATGCTTTATAAGAGCAATGTCTCATTAGCCTGAGAAAACTTCATGACTCTATACTAATCCTTCTTGAGAATTACATCTATTATACTCTTAGTAGTATTAAGGACTATATACAAGTCCTTCCTTCTTCATATCCTATAGAAAATAGCATTCTGCATCACCCATGGAAAACAAAAGTCATTTTATATTGTAGATGATATTGTATCTATAATCCCAGTGTGCACACAAATGCATATCTACAGCTTTCTGGTCTCTCTCAAAACAGGTATAAAGGCGTGCATATATGCTATAGGAAGAGGCCTTGGGAGAGTATTTGCTCACAGTAGGTTTAGAATACATCCAAAATTTCTATGTAATATAAGGAAAAATATTGAGAATTTCCTAATGAGGTATAAAATACATGGAAGAATAGGAGACTAGAACTTAAATTTAGTCCTAGGTCTGACTGCTCTGACAAATAATTGCCTGCCTGCAGAGCAGGTACTTCAGCTACAAAGCTGACAAAATACTTGGCAAGACTCTTGAGGACTGAGTTACTTGGTAAGGCACAAAGCCAGCAGGAATGCCACAACTAAAGCTGGAGAGTTGCCTTCCTTTACTAGATTAAATATCTATTGCCACCTACTGGCTATGTTGCTATGTTAATACAACAAACTGGTGATTTCAAGGGTACAAAATCAACACCTGTGTTTTCTCCATATGAAAATTTATACACTAATAGTAGAATAATTATTTTTTTTTCATCTTTTTTTTTTTTGTGAGGAAATGATACTTGATAGTTTTTTCTCCTTTCACAATGTATATCAATAAAATCAGTTTCAAACATTTAGAGGTTCCATCATGTGGTCATATTTGGCTATGCTCGAGGGTATAATGTGACTCTTAATAAATGTAATTAGTGACATGGTCTGCCTGTACCTGCCTCTTTTGTTAGACACACAATATGTCTCAGGGAAGAGAATACATATTTTAGTTTGTTTGACTAAAGCAGAAGACATCCCAGCAGAAGAGCTGGCTGGGTGTAGGTACTAGAAATATAACCAGATTTAAGCAAGGCTGTAGTCTAGCTGAAGAATGGTCAGGCATTAGTAAATCTATTGTATAATTTCTGCTGTTAGCAATCAGTGAATTAGCCTGCACTAAAAGCGCTGCTAATTATCCTAATCTATGAAGCAACAAAGCAGAGTGGCATCATATTCTGGAGAAAAAAATTAAAAGAGCACAGTTAATCTGTAAAATAATATAGTACTACAATAGTGCTTTTTTCCGAGAAAATCCAAAGAAGATCGGATTCAGGGATTTTGGTAAGTGATAAATTGCATTTGATTCTGGTCCAACCCAAGCTTTGCTAATAAAAACCCAAGAATTGCACAGGATGAAGAAAATCACCTTCATTTACT
Source organism: Rhabdornis inornatus (assembly GCA_013397075.1). Taxonomy (NCBI): domain Eukaryota; kingdom Metazoa; phylum Chordata; class Aves; order Passeriformes; family Rhabdornithidae; genus Rhabdornis; species Rhabdornis inornatus. Next base: position 274,184 of record VWZS01009142.1, read on the forward strand.
TTGGCTCTAAATTTATTCAGTCACCTTCCTCCAGCTGATTGATGCTGTATCATATAAATGTTATTCTACCAATTCAGCCAGTAAAGGGCTTTTTCAAAGCTTTGATGCAAATTACATCACTTAGAAAACAAAAAGTTCAAATGTGGTTTGCCTGAATTTATATTGTAACAGGTCAGAGAGTGCTCATTGAACCTGCACCAATTGAATGGATAAAGGCAGTAACCTTTGGCTGCTAATGGAGGTAAATAGTTGCAGAAAGGAGTTTTTTAGTTAAGGGTAACCAGAATCACAAGAGGATGTTTTTCACACTCCCTAAATTGTAGCTTAATACATAGCCTAAATTGTAGCCTAATGCATTTTACAACACTAATACATAATGTCGTAAAATAATTTTACCATTTAGCTTAGTCTGCAGTAAACTGAAATATCTCTACTCAAAGATGAGATTTTCTAATGTGGAGTTTCAGATACAGCAATTTAGCTGTATTGACTTTATATGTTCAGCTGATTTCCTTACATTTACAGATTGTTTCTGTGCAGACCACCCCTCCTAAATTTCACATATGGTCATGTCTTCAGATTTCATTAGTGTCAAGCACAATGCAGTGAAGGAAAATTACATATTCAGCAGAAACCTGTATTAGATACCTACATAAATGCTCTCTTCAAAAATTGGCAGCAGCAGTAACCATTTCCAGCAGCACACGTACCAACAAGCAGTCTCAAACAAACAGCTACTTGACTTTCATAAACAGAAAACTGCTTAGTCCTTTCCTCTAATTGTTGGGATTTACTTTGAGGATTTCTATTGAAAACAGAAACTATATTCTTAGGTTAAGAGAGCTCTGAAGCCATTCTTCAGAAAACACTTGGAGAATGAGCAGTTGATGTCAACTTATCTTAGAAAGCATCTGTAAAAACATCTATGAAGGATAAGCTATCATGGGTCCCTAAACAATATTAGGTATTAGACCATGTCCTGTGAGAAGCTACAGTGTACTGTAGTACTATGCAAATACACGGTTACTGTAGCCTCACAGTTTGCCTCCTTACCAAGTAACAGCAAGGTTCTGGAAAGAGAGCAGGGTTAGATTAGGTATTAGAAAAAAAATATTTTCTCTGCAGGTGATGAGGGACTGGAGCAGGTTGCTCAGAGACACTGTGAGTGCCCCATCCTTGGAAGTGTCCTAGGCTAGGTTGGTTGGTGCCCTGAGCAAAGTGATCTAGTGGAAGGTGTCCCTGCCCATGGCAGGGGAGTTGGAACGAGAGGATCTTTGAGGCTCCTTCCAACCCAAGCCATTCTATGATCCTGTGATAGCTCTGCTGCAGCATTTAGCTGGACAAGCAGCAGCATCCAAATACTTCTTTCAGGATGACAAAATATCTATAATTTTTTACCCTGGAGGTCTATAATACAAGTTCCTTTTAATATCTCTATGCTGTACTTCTGTTTTAATCTTTTCCCTGTGCTCTCTTACACTTTGGTAACTTTTCACAGCTGTGAAAGTTACCTGCTGTAGGCAACTAAATTTGCAGATTTTTGTCACTTTTGGGAAGTTTAACACAGTGCACAGCATGGCAAAGTACGATATTTAAAATATGGTGAGGACAAAGTGCTACCTTTTGTTTCAGTACAAACACCCTTCAAAGAGAGACGGTGAGGGGAACAGTCGCTGTGTGCTGGAATTCCCACACAATTAATTAGTGAAAACTAACCTGTGAGCAGCCATGGGATGGCGATCTCGATTCACACAACCACCGCTTGAACACTGAAATGCTGAAAGACTTGCATAAAAAAAGTACATCCAGCCAATTACTCTTCATCCAAATTTATGGCAAGTTAATCAATTCCTCTTCTCTCGGCCAGGCTTGGTGTTAGTAATGCCACTAAGAACTACAGGCCGAGAAATCTAATATTTATCCACAGTACAACAAAGAGGCTTTTTCAGGAACATCTTATTAGAGACTTCAGATGTATTCAAACAAAATTTAATGAACTGAAATAGTTTAAGGTACATCCAGTGGCATAATGAATAAAAACCAGCCATCAAATTTATGTTCAGGTTCTCTGTACTCTTTAATTCAAATTTGTACACTTTTTTTATTTCAGGTATGTTTTTTTTCCAGGCATCAGGTTAAAGTCAGGGTAGCTACTGTAGAACAGGTACAGTCATAGGTATTTTATCAGGGAGAAAAACTGAGTTTTAGTATAAGAAGTGACAGTAAAATAAAGGAAGACATTTTTAAAAAAAGTCGAAAATCTTGTCACACAACCATGGAATAACCTTGTAGTCCCCAAATCTGATTTGGATGAGTTTAATAAAGCAGGAGCTGAATTTTCTTCATGTAGCAATCTGAGACCTCTGTGCATAAGGAGGAGGTCAGGCAAATATGAGTCACATCAGCAAAATCACCAAAAAAAATAAAAACCACACCATGCATCTTAAAAAATATTTCAAGTTGCAGCTCTACATTCTAAAACCAATCTAAGTTTTTCAAGTGCTTTCCGTTTTCAGACCCGTTTGAATTCAAATTCCCTTTGTGGAAGAACAGAAGACATCAGAACAAGAAGTGACAACCTACTATTGTTTGGGGACAGTCCAGCTCTAATTAACTGCAGTACAGCATTGCAATATATTTTACAAACTTCCAACTGATAGCTCAAGCATAAAACCCCAAAGAAGAGCCACAGGTGTCTCTCTGAGAGCCGTTGGACACTGCTGCTGGTGCTGCATTCGGATTTTTAGAGGACCCGCACCTTTGAGAAATGTTCCCACAGTGTGTGTGCAGATAATTCCACCAGTGAACTGGTTTTTATCTGTAGCATACTACAGTTAGAGATCGTATTGAAAACAGCAGAAAGCCCGAATTTCCTAGTCATGACCTGAATGTTTAATTTTTTTTAAGATCACAAATTCTTAGAGAACTATTACTTTTGGCTTATCCACACAATAAAATTAAAATACAGATAAAGATGTGTGTGGATTTACAGCCTGTTATCCACTGGAGACTTGAAGCAGCTCTCTGCGTGTTCTAAGGTAAGTTGCTTCATACAATGCTCTGTGAGTGTTCAGCACACCATGGCTGGGGAGAGCTTCTTACAGGCCACCTGGACACTTCAGCAACTGCTTAAGAGTAACCTGTGAAATACCATAAATAGGGTCTGCATAAATTTGGTCAGCAAAGAAAAGCAACTCTGTGTTTGCTGTGTGGGGTCAAGAACACAGGCAGCAGCCAGTGTTTTACAGATAACTTCTCTCTGGTCCATTCATACCTTAAATTGCTCTCAGCTTTCATCTGATCCTTGAACCTTCCTCTACCTGTATAGTTGCACCATTACAATAAAAATGGTGCAGTTTTACAACTGCTGACTTTGCAATCTATGCAAGATCCCTCTGACCAGGCAGTTCTGTGTCAGTGGATAAATGGACTCACAGCACACATGCAGACTTCAAAAAAAGCTTCAAAAAGCTTCTCGATAAGGGAAAAAAACAAACTAGGAAAACATGAATACATGATAACTCTATTCATACATCAATTTCAATTTGCCATATCAGATTATGTTGCACCTGGATGTTTGATGTTGTCAAGGATGATTTAAATTAAAGTAAAGCTTATCTGTTAGCACAAACCCTCACATTCCCTCAGACTCTTCAGTGCAAAGATCATATCTTTGACTTTCATGAAGTGCCTGAAAAAAAGCCCTAAAAAGCCATGAAAAATATTAATATTATCTTTGGAAACAGTGACATGATATATGAAGTGAAATAACATTGAATATATAAGGGAAAATTCTCTATATTTGAGGACAAGATAATAAAAGCAAATAAAAACAGAGTAATTCCATTTTCCCCCATGATTTCAACCCATGCACTGAAGTTATATTTCATCTAGGCTGATGTCATGTTCAAACGATAGGCAAAAATTTTCAGTATCAGGAAGTCAAAACTGCAATTTTTAGTCATTAGATTAAAAAACTGATTCTGTAGCCAATTAATCTATGATGAATGTTTTTGCTTGCTGAAAAAAAAAATCTCTGCTTTAATGTGGTGATTCAATTAATAAAAACTCTGCTTTAGTATGCTTAAGTCATATTGCCTGTGGAGACTAGGAGAAAAATTACACTAAATATTAATTACTCTTTACTGATGTCATGTTTTAGAGCTCTGAAAGCTTAATCCTCACATGAAAAGACCTAGTCTATCCCAATATTCTCATCCTTGAGGCCAAAAACCAGAAATTGTATAAGAACTCATGGAATATGATATCAACATTAGCATATTTAAAATGCAAAAACTTTATCAGTTGGCCATTGCAGATGCCATCAAAAGCAGAGCAGAAGAAGCTATGTGTAGTAGTAATTGAACAAACACTCCCCTATCTGGAACCAGTTGTGATTTGTAGAAAATCTGTACCAGCTTCTTTAGAATAGGTTTATCATACTGCTGGTCCATATCCCATTCCTACTGTATCCCCACACTGTTATTTTTCAGTATTTAAAACAAATTCTCAGCAGCCACTTCAGAAGCTGCAATGCTGGACCTTTACAAGGAAACACAAGGAAATGTTGATGGTGCTTCTCAAAGAAAGAATTCAACCAGAAGACTCCCAGACTCCTCTTGACACTCAAAAATGCTACTGACATCCCCAAAGCTTCTTACACAAACAAGGAAAGACAGACATGAAGTAGGATAGTAGTATATCAAGAGGAATGCTTTTTGGCTTTTCATGTTTAATAGAACACTTAATTGTATAAATGTTATGCAATGCATCAAAAATCGAATCATAGAATATTACATTATGAGAAATATTTTAAGTTAAGGATATGACCTTGATATCATATTCCAAAATTTATTCAGGTAGTCTGCAGGGCGAAAGCACATAAAGTGAGAGGAAAGGATTTTGATACAGTAGTAATGAATTAAAAATGTCTCTTGGGTGCTGGAACAGACTCGTGCAACTTTTTGTGAGATCAGGAGCAGAAAGGAAACAGAGACTACCCAACCACTCCTGGAAACTTCCTTATTTTCCTGATTTTTGGTCTTCTTTTCTTTTTTAATTTGAGTGAAATTTATATCGTTAGGAGAGGCCATGGAAAGCATCAGGTCACACAAATTAGTGTGACGATTCACACTAATCGGGGACTCTGTCTTGTCGCCACCTCACAAGATGAGGGCTGAGGGCACCGGCCAAGTCACATGAGAGGTCATCATGCACTCACATGATATCTCCCAAGATCTTCACTAAAGCTGAATTCTTCTCTTCCCACAATTCTGGAAGGAGTGCAGCACCAGGCTTAATGGGATAATTTTTCCTGAGGTATTCATGAATTCTAGAATCTCAGGCAATAGTAGTCTTCTAGCCAGGAGTATAATTATCTGGAAGAAATATAAAAGGTGTTTTTCACTTCCTGCAGTTACCTACCAAGCAAATGACTGCTTCCACTGAAAGCTTGTCATAACTCAAGAGCCCTGCTCAGCCCCTCCATTGGGAGATTGAAACTTATATGGGGAAGAGGAAAAGGGCAAATTGTGTGTGCTGCTCCTGCCTCTGAGCAGGAATCCTGGCAGGCGCGGACCGAGCACAGGACCCCTGGCAGGGGGAATGTGGTGGGTTCAGGAGTGGAGGAAGAAAACTGAGCTTCTCACAAAACTGTCTGCTCTCAGCAGAAGGAGAGCAGGGAAGAGCAAGCAATGAGGAAGATCAGAGACTGGGGGCAGACACAGTGTCTGACACTCAGAGCATCACCCTTTAAATGGAGACAGTGGGATGCTGCTAGGGAGCTCATGCAGTGGGATGCTGAAGGTAAACAGAGAGCAGGCTCTTAGTGAGCCAAGAAGCATGAATGCATTCTACTTTATGTCAGTGTGAAAGGAAGGCTGTAGCTGAGGTCATGGAAACCCAGAAAAAAACAGAGCAAAGCAGCTCTCCTATGAGATTGGCTGTTCTTTAATTTGAGGTGTTAGCCAACAGACACTGCTCTTGTACTTACACAGCAGTGCAGCTGCTAGCACTGCATTTCAGGAATATTCAGAATTCAATAAGGACCTCCTGGGTCCTTCTCAGTCTCAGTTTACACTACTCTTAAGTGTGGGAGATGTTGTGTTTTCCGATCTTATTATTTAACTACCACCTGGAAATTTATTTATTGACTTACTGTGCCTATTCAAAGCAATTGTGGGCAATTGAATGCACTTTGAGAACTCCTGAGAGTTCTCACTTTAGAAAAGCCACATACAAAGCTCCTCACTGGAAGAGAGTCACATTTTGTCAGAGTTATCAATTGGTTAATGGCTTTGTTTCATCATGGAAAATGGGGCCAGAGACCTGAGATATAAAGTCTTTTAATAGCATAGAAAAATGAAAGCTGGAAACTGCTTCAACCCACTAGTGTGAGGACTGCAATTTTTTTTACAGCATAATCAAACTTAGCAAGTTGATTCCATGCTTCTATTCCTTACTATTTTTTATTTAGTCACTGTATTTTCAGTTACTTCAAGGCCCATTAGTTTATTTTCCTCTCAGATTAATTTGTTTCAGCTCTATGTCCTTCTTTAGACACAGGGTATTTTTAAACATCGCTTTTGAGGACTCCTAATCTTTGCATTGCTGTGGATGAACCCATTTAAAGACTGACAAACAACCTGCTACCACCAGGTGAATCCTCTAAACACATTTCCACTTGTGCTATTTCTTTCACTTTCATACATACCTGTGGCCCATTACTACTCCTGACAAGGGAAATGCATCCACTACCACACCAAAAGGGTACAGTATGCATATCTGTAGATTATGGCATTCTTTTTTTTTATATAAAAAAGCAAGTTACTGGAGTAACTGGTTATATTTGAGTTAACTTTATGTTCTTTTATTCATAATTCTAATATACATTAAAAATAACCAAAAATAACTGCAGTTATAATGAGCTATGTGTCTGATTGGCAGATTACCATCTTTGAATGCAATAATGCACTCATTTCCTAGAAAAGGCAGAGCTAGAGATAAGCATTTTACTGCTGGGTACAGAGTGACCAGAATGAAGAGACTAAACAGCTCAACTTCATTAACTTGCCTTTCATAGGCCTTTTAAACCATTATCATGCTTTTATCAGTATCAATTTCCAGCAAATCACCATTTCATTTAAACTGGAAGGAGCTGTACAAATAAAAGAAAGAAAAATTACTTTTCTGAAAGCTGAATTGTACATCCTTGCAGATGACAAGTGCTAACACTAAGGAGTTTCTTCTCTCCTGCTTCCCATTGTTTTTGATTCTTGCATAATTTTCGTCTCAAAATAGACTCTGACATGAGCTTAACTCACTGCAGTTGTTGTGGTTTATGTTTTGACAAGATACAAGATTAAGAGAAATAAGATTTTTAGATCTTCTTTTCTAATTACAGAATTGTTTCAAGATTACTGGTCTTAAGACAAATTCTGAACTCTGTGAAGAGCAACAAAAACTTAACCAAAAGGTAAACTAGACAAACAATAGAATAAAAGTATTCTTTCCCATACCACTAAGACAAATGGATCCAGCAGAAATTAAACTGACAAAAGATAAAAGCTTTTTTTCAGGACCTGAGGGAGTCTCTAATTAACTTATTTCCAGAAATGGGGTAGAAGCATCATACTGATTTTATTGTCAGATATTTGGCTAGAAATCAAGAGCTTCAAAAGACATTAATGGGCAAAAGGTAACATCTGACAATATAGCAGACAGGCTCATATAAACTGTGGGCTTCTTAATTTAAGAGCTCCTGAGGACATACTGAGAGCAGACTAATTATGGGCTGCAAAAAGGAATCTGAAGTAAGTCCCAAAGATTAATCATACCAAAACCAGATTATCAGCAATTTCCTTTCCATGTAGTAAGAGCTACCAGCAGTCTGAAAGATGAGCAATAAGGTTCATAAAATAGGTTGCAGAGTTTGCTCTGACCTGCTGTGGCTGCTGCAGGATTCAAGCCATCAGCATATCAGCATTGCATGTAGGTGCATGAAATCATTGCTGGATATGGGCAGCAAACTCCTCATTTCCATTTATTACTTTTTCTGCCAAAGTCATAAAAAAGCATCTGATGAATGTGCAATATTCCAGATGATGTTATAACTGACAGAGCAGGCCACGTGCAAGATTTCATTTATTATTGCTAACCAACTGATGCTCTTTTTAGAGGTGAATTTGGGTTGGTGTTAATTTCTATGATATTCTACTTTTGATTAGCAGTGTTGCCAGTGCCGTCTCCTGCAGCAAGAAAAGGTCCATCATGTTCAGGTATTTACCATAGGTAAGTAGAAATGTTAAACCATGTTCTTTCTTTTTTCCACAAAAATATATCAGAAGGGGAGAAGGTTGTTAATGGAACAATATGCAGTTCTCCTGAGATAAAAAAGCTTTTTAAAGAAATTATATTTATAAATAAAACCTAGTATACTATGCTAATCAGATCTGGTAAAGTACTGACCCTTTCCAAACACATATTGTAAATGTAAGCATCTAAATTCTCTAAGGAGAGTAGGTTTGGGGGTAGAAACTCCAAACCCAAGATATTTCAGAACTATGATGGAGATACTGTGGGTTTCAGCAATACTCTACAAAGAAGCATGAAACAAGGACCACTGAATATTTCTGATTTCAACAGATATAACTCTAGTTTTAACATATATAATTTCTAAACAGTCCTGTTGTTTCAGCTGTAGCTACTGTGATTCCAGCTCTCTCTGTTCAAAACTTTTAGCCCTTAGAGCAATAGAATACAGGAATTATGTAAAAGAGGATCCCTTGAGACCTACAAAGTCACCATGACTGCAAAGCAAAATTCAGAATGGTACTCAAGTAGAGAACTTAATGAAAATGGCAATTGTAAATGTCAGAACATTTCAGTAAGTTGTTATCTCTATATAGCAATGTAATGATTCAAGAGAAAAATAGGAAAGAGCACCCTCAGATAAAATCACGGTGAATGTCATTTCTGTTTCAGGAAAACGAGATAAAAAAGTACAAATGAGTATCACTACTGGCTTCTTTAAGAATGAAAAAAAAACCCAAGAATTAATATCCAATGACTATTACTTCATTTATTCCACAGCATTGCTTCTAGGCTAAGATGATATGGAAGGTAAATGCAAGGAAATTGGCTCAGAAAGAATAAATCCTCTAACATCATCTGAGTGTTCTGAATGTATAATTCCTCTCAGCCTGATTCTTCAACACACCTACAGCATTTTTGGCAGACTCTCGAACTACAGACTAGCTGAGGAAACAGCCTTGAGCAGTGCCAATCATAGCAATTTTTTTAATTGTGAAAAATTTAAAATATTATCCAGGTCTAGTACTGAGTGAAGCCATACAAATCCACTATATGACTTTCCTTCTCTTTCTCATATTGTACACAGGACATGGGTTTCCAGTGAAATATCCAGAATTACAGCACATCTTTCAGCAGACTAAGAACCAAAGGCAACTTCTACTCAACTTCCTTAAACAATGGTCAGTTATTTTTTTCCAAGGCAACAAAATTGCACTTTCAAAAGCACTTAGCCTTGAGCATTCCTGGACACATTGCTCTGCACCTGGAGCTGGAAGGTTTTTTCTGTTCCAAAACGCATTCTTTCCAGGCTTTAAATTTCAAGATGATGTGAACAGTGATAAAAGATAAGAATGCATCTGTGAGTAACTGACAACTACTAACCTTAACACCTGCAGGAGATACATGAACATACATATATGAACACAGAGTTGAAATATTTGCCATATATTCCCACATGTGAAATATTTCCTGGTCCATTCTCATCCCTCTCCAGGATCCAGACATGGTTAGGCAACAGCATAAAGGAAAAATGAGACATTCACAGATTGCTGTGGGGAAATTAAATTACATTACATTTTTCTAGCTAAGCCATCAATGATCTTTCTAGTTACATGCACAGTTCCAGGACCATTTTTAGATTTAGCTTGTCCACTTTATGGCAGCAATCCTCTGGATTCCAGTGATAATGTCATAGCATCTCACAGGGTTATTGGTATCTTTGCCTCTGAGCATGACTCTGAATAAGCAGACTGCCAAGGTATCTGACAAGAATAACTAAGCAGGAGATGGTTTGAGTATCACAGAGGTCAGCATTTGGAAGTTCCTAAATCGCCACATCTGTGTCTTCCAGTCCCATGACCTGTGAGCTGCTTTCTGCAGTGCTGGAAGCCAAAGAAGACCAGTGTGGAGGTGACTGGGAGAAGACATTCACATTCTTCACGTGTGCAGTTCTCTACTCAGAGCATGAACAGCAAAGCTGCAATTTCATTATAAACCTGAATCAAAATCAACAAAAGTTACAAAGGAGTCATTCCTCTGACTTTAAGGATCTTTGTGTTAAGAACAATCCTTAAAAAGTATAAAATTCATCTTTCCAGATCTGATGACAGTCAGCTGGTCCAATAAACAAGAAACCAAAATTTTTCAGTTTTGTATGTTTGCACAGTATTCAGTCCTCATCTTGATGGACACCACCATGATAAGAAAGATTCATAATAAAGTCTCACTCACCCCAGTTACTTCACAATATGTCTGTTTTCTTATACAGTTACACACTAAGAGGATACATGTTGCAAAGTACAGTTATCTATTGCACTAGTTATCTAGTGCAATAGTTTGTTGGGTGCCTATAGCTGTAAAACAGAAGAACTGTTTGGTCTTATCAGGTCATTTGAGTGACCTATTTGAAATCAGACTGGAAACAGGCCCCAAAATGCATAATTTTTGATTATACCCATATACAGACTAGCTCAGCTAGTGGAAAGGCAAATGGGAAAGGGAAGGATGAAAGTATTTAACTTCAGAAGAGACGTGCAGATGTTTACATATATTTCACACTAATGAGGAAGCCTCAAAGCTAAGACTTATTTTTCAGACCGCTAATTCAAAAATATTACTAGTTGTTTTATAAGCTGGGCAGAAATATTTTATCAACATTTTCTTTNAGTTGTATCTATTTAAAGTCTGTAAACCCCCAAAGTGAAGCTAGTATATCAACAAAAATACATGCACATCTGCCTTTTTGCTCACTAAGGGGACCACGAGAAAAAAAAAAAAGATAAATAAATAAATAAACAAATAAATTTAAAACTGTAGTCATAGTCAATTAAGGCTTTATATTTTTCTATACCATGAGATTTTTTTCTCCCATTTGGGTACTACGGAAGCAATGAAAGTGTAAAAATACATCGTTTTCCTTATGCTTCTGCCAGTCTTTTTTGCATCATTTAGTAATGGAGCAGAGGGAGTCCCAATTCAAAACAAACAAAACANGCTAAAAATGCTAAGCTGGATCAAAGACACATTTCAGAGATTGATGTGGTTCACAACTGAAGCACACTCCCAAATTCAGTAGGGGAAACATATTCTCCATGCTGTACAGTCACTTCTTATGATTATAACCAGACTATATTTTCTACAATGCAGATCATCATATTTTCTTTGTTAAAAATGCTCGCACTACTGACATCTTCTCAAAGCATTTGATATGAAATGTGATAGCATGTTTCTTTGGATGTAATTCTGCACACTCAATAAAAGTCTATCTTTTAAATATTGTAGTTTGAACTATTTTTCTCTGGTAAATTCAGCTGACAATTTCCCATTGCCCAAGTTGCTTTCAGGTAAGGACAACTAGAAAAAAAAAAGTATTCTATGTCAGGTGGGTAGAATATACGTGTACAAATGTTGCTGCCATGCAATTCTGTAAAAGTATTTTCAAATACTTTCAAAAGTTCTGGTTTTCCAAGCTCAGGAAAAATCAAGGTTTGTTGATTGTTTCAAGCACCTCCTTTTTCTGATAGTGCTCAGTTCAAATACACTTTCTATTCTTTATCCTGCTCCTAGACAAAATGCTTTTGCAGAGTCTTTTGGGCTTTTTGTGCTCCTTCTTTTAGTTTTTTGATTTTCCTGCTCCCCTTTCAAAAGCTTTCACTTACAAGCTAACCTGGACTCACTCACTGTCCATTAGTGTGTTATATACTCATGTCTGTATTTGCTCTTGAGGATCATAGTATTTCAGATATTTTATAAATTTTCCTGTGTTTACATTAAGAGATGGGATATGTTCACATCCAGTCTTTAACAAAATATTACTACTGAAATAATGAGCTGAAAGCATACAATTGCAGGTCATCCTAAGGTTCTGGGTACTTCTTGGTTCTTAAAAATCTATTTGTTGTTAAAATTTCATGATTATAGCCAGCAGTAAAGAATAATTGGCTCTCTACAGGCAGGAGGGCTTCTTATCTGGAAAACACTTCACAAATATCCTCAGATATTATGTTGCATGATCACATATTTTTTTTCTCATAGAGTTACAGTATGAAAGTACTTTTCAGCAGCATATGAATTACATGTGAAAGCTCTGGTAGAAGTATTAACATTCCTTAGCTAATCAGTGAGAAGTGAGGAAATGTTAAAATCAAGACTTGTTCTTGCAGCCACCAAAGAGCATTGCACTGACAAGACAATAATTTCTCTAGTTATGTTACCACAAAACACTACAGTTCAAATAACTGGGTTTACACTTCCACAGCCCAGCTCAGATCCAGCAGTTCTCTCTTGAATTTTCCATCACCATCTCCTTTCACTGCAGTGGCTGCTGCACCTATTTAGTGGTCTCCTAATCAATGTTCAAGAAAATTTATCTCATGTGTGTCCCCTTATCCTAAGATATCTCCTTTAGGTCCACAGCAGTGTAAAAAGAAAATGGCCTCCACAGCAGTTAATGTGAGTGACATGAAAACTAAATTAAATATCAGGTGCATGAAAAATACAGAATTTTTGCATATTTTGCTATAATCAAATCAAAACACACTCACAGTCATTTACACATGACTGAAGATAGTTACACTAGTAAAGAAGTTTTTTTCAGAGAAATAAGAAAATATCACTTCTGACATAATCCTTAAGGACTATTTTGAGTATAGTCACTTCATTTGCCACTTGTTTTAAGATTAGATAAGTTTAAAGCTTATTTTGGGCTACTGAAAATCCTGAATAACTCTATCACAAATTAGGTGAAAGTGCCTGGTGCCTGGAAAACTGCTGTTCTTTGGGGAGACAGTAGTTCTTTATCAGTATAAGTTTGTTGTATTTTACCAGTTAAGGTATATAGGGAAATATGTTAGAAGCCTGCTTTCTTCTGTGGGTTTTGGACAGACATTGCCCAAAGGGACATATGAGATTATTTAATTTACTAATGGTCTGGATTACGACAATTTGATTCTACCAGAAAGTTAGAGGTAATTGTTATGTGTAAGGAGGTGATTTGAACATTTTCTGTAGTACAGTGAAGGAGAGTGGCAGCTGAGACTCGTCTGCCCAAACTGGGGTGTCTGAAAGCCTGTGCACAAGGAAGCCATCCTTCCTTCACTTTCCAGAAAGGACCTAGTCACCTTCAGAGAACCACACATCCCAGCCTGAGACTTGTCAGATAGAGTTAGGTAAGGTAAATCTCACTTTTTCCAGCAATTATATGTTTCCTTATAACTTCAAAATAACCAAACCACCACCCACCGTGCAGAAGTAGGGGCTTATTTAACGAGACGTGTGTGGGAGCTCAACGACTAATGCTAGATGATTTTCTGAGTGATTATCTGATCATTCAGCTGTTACCTCAGTCAGAAACTTCCAAATACTTGGGAAATAAGTCCTCAAGAGGCCCCTTTCTGAAAGCTCCTTCTTGTTGCAGTACAAGCAAATTCGAAGTTCTTCAGACTGTGCATCTCTACTTTCAACCTTTATTGTACAATGGACTTTTGCAGTGATTTCCGCCAGCTATCCCATTGCTGACTGAATAATCTTGTCTTCAAGTGCATGGCTGAAGTGCTTGACCCTGCATAATTAATTTGCTTAATTTAATCTCAAAGCCAAAATAATGTGGCTGAAAAGCTCAATATGTATTCTTAATTTACATTTCAACAGAAGTAATTCCTTCTTAAGTATGTTTTACATAAGTAGAACTTTTCAACAACAGAATTTCAACAGCTTTTATCACCAAAACCAAGGGTAGTACCTGCATTGCCCATGGTGACTAGCAAGTTTCAGTTCTCTTTTTTTGGCAGTAGATTTTTTTCTATAGTACCTCACAGGCTTATTACACTTACAACCAATTACCTTTTGTCTTTGCCCACAGTGCTAAGGTTCAAGACATATTCTGACAAATATTGCAGGATTTGAGATCAAGAAAGGACTTCAGTGCTGCAAATAGTCACTTCTAATTATTGTCAAGAAGAGGCTTGATGAATTTAGATCTATGATTTTAGCAGAAGGCACCCTGTAGCAATCACCTTGACTGTGACTCACTCGAGCTTCTTTTCTAGCCACAGCTAAATGCTGTTAGTCAACACAAATCTAACAGAGTCAAACCCACAACCCAAAGCATGTGGAGCCACCACCAGATAACACCAAGTGTCAGGTGGCAACTTTCACTCACCTCTTCTCAGAAAAACTTCTACAGATTAAAGAATGGTCTCCTCATAAAATGGCTTTGCAATGGTAATGAGCTCCCTGCCTACTGAGTTCTTTCAATCAGGGTAACTGGTGTGCATGATATATCTAAACCAAATACTTTTAAAGAAGGAAGAATGGTCTGTTAGGTCCTTTTGAGTATGCAAGTCCCACTAATATTTCTGGGATACAAAAACAAGGCCTGGCAATATATAGAAGGCAAATATTCAGGAACCTTCAAGAGCTAAAAGAAATACAGTTTTATGTTTCAGAATAATACAGCAGAATTTAACCACTATGGAGATGAAAAAGCAATAGAAACAGAAAAGACAAAGAACTGTCTCAAATCCTTTTCTACGAAGTTGGAGAACAGATGATTTCACAGATGAGAGAAAGGGTGAGAAACATTTTTTGGTTTGTTTTTTCCCCAAGAAGTGTAGTCTCACAGCAGACACAGTATAGTTTGTGTTTTTGTCTCAGGAGGTTGGTCACACAGCCAGGTCTGAAAAACCGAGCTGTAAGGCCAAGTTCCTCCCTTAGATGCACATACTTAATTCCAATTGAGAACACAAGCTATTATACATCCCAGAGTAAAATCTGATCCCTTTCTGTTCTCTGGTTTCCTGGTTGCTATTAATGGGTGGACTAGAACCAGAACACCATTTACTACTTGTCAAAGTTCCCTACTTACATGCCAAACTTCTGCAGAATTAATACATTTCAATGATAATACTTAATTTCTCTTTAAAAGTTTGCTACAAATTAACTTCTAATTTGGTGAAGCAAGTGCACAAACAATAAAAATACACAGGTATCCTTAACCAACATCATAACACAATATCTCAAGAAATGAGCATTGCACAAAAGCTTTAATGTATTTTAACTGGTTTCCATTAATTTTAATATCTCCAGCTCAGTAATGCTATGAACACACTCCTTCCTGTTCTGGTACTTAAGAGAGGGTAAATGCTACCTTGAGACCTGTATTTTACTACAGAGACACAGAAACAGAGACATTTGTGATATTAAACATGTGCTCAAGTGCTCAGAATTACCATGAAGCAGGTTATTCTGTAGTTGAGGGAAGCAGTGTCCCCCTCTGCAAAGGCTGCAATCATGAGACCCACTGAGAGCTCTGGCAGACCCTGACTGGGACAGGCTTAGTGTGGCCCAACAGAGCAGGGAGAAGCAGGGATTAGCATAGCCATATATCCAATTTTATGTATATCACTGCACACAGTTTCACATCTGATGTAGCATCCTCCTCAGAAAGCTCAGCATGTGCAAAGCAATTCTGTCTGCAGCTAATGGGGCTTGGGTCAGATTCAGCTTTAAACGTGTCACTAAGCTGATAACACCCAGGAACTGTGGCCAAATATCCACCATCCAGCCTAGCAGAGCACAGGACACTGGGTCCTTGTTTAGCTCATCATCTGCAGTACATTCCCACTGTGCTCTGGATATTAATCTGTCACCATGCATCCTGAAGGAAAGGTAGCTAGGGTGTGTGTTTGCTTTTCCTGGGGAACAAGAAGACTAACAACCTTGTAGGCTTTAGAACAAT
This sequence comes from Rhabdornis inornatus, assembly GCA_013397075.1. Lineage (NCBI taxonomy): Eukaryota > Metazoa > Chordata > Aves > Passeriformes > Rhabdornithidae > Rhabdornis > Rhabdornis inornatus. Next base: position 290,232 of record VWZS01009142.1, read on the forward strand.
CATACTCAAACACATCATTTTATTGTCACATCTTTAAAAGCAAAATAGATCTACTCTGCTGTCATTGTTCAGAAAGGAAAAGGAATCTAAAACTCTGTTATAATATCAGTTTTTTACATTTTTGGCATGATTCACCATTTGCTAACTATAGTATTTTCTTACTATAAAAATAATTTAGATGCTAAGAATTGTAATCTAAAAAAGACAAGTTGATTTAAATTTTTTAAATGCAGAGATAACCTTTTTTACCACCATGAGAGGAATAAAATGATGTAAGTATCAGTGTGTACAGAATTTAGACATAATGGAATAGCATTTAAGCAACCATGCCATTATCAACTCTTGGACCAAAGCATGTACTTTTGTGACCACATAACATGGATAATTTTTTCATATAGTTTATCTGCCATCATACAAGAAACAAATGCTACAGCCAGGTTCTAAACCCACAAAATTTCGAAGTTTTAGTCCAAGAGCTTGAGGAAAATGGTCTACCTCCTTCCAAAAAAATAGACATGGGTTTGAATATTCCTTTGCTCTGAATTCAGACCAGATTCAATGTCCATTTTCGTAAGCTACCTAGTCATAATTTCAAATTTTGATTTCTATTTATAATATGATAGCATAGGCTCAGTTCTGCTGTGGGAGGCAATTCTAATATGAAGAAAAATGATTTTTAAGAGGTGTCCACAAATCTGGAGGCTAGCCTATTGAGCTGTAAAATCTTTTTCCACCCATTGTTTCCTTTTTCCAGCCCTTCAGGTCTTTCTAGAAATAATCCACTCAAAGATAAACAATAGTGTAGGAGCACGTTTACAAACACACTTTCAAAATATGGAGCATGTATTCAACATATATAATCCAAATTTAATATAAATATTGTCTCAATTTGACAATTGTAATGTTATCAGTTTGATGTTTTAAAAGGCCTCCAATTTTACAATGGCAACATTTACTGTACAAACTCATTTTGCAAGAAATATCTTTGTAGTTGTAATAATCTTCTTGACAGATTTAATGGTTATTTTCAAAGCTGAAGAAACAACACTGTTTATTCCTTTTACTGTTAATTTGAATGAAGGATTTTAAAAAGGAAAAAAATGTATTTATTTTGATTAGTATCTCTCAATTTCAAGAGTATTTTGTTACAGCTGGCACCTTTAGAAAAACCCTAAATATGCATTTTTGANGCATCATTTAGTAATGGAGCAGAGGGAGTCCCAATTCAAAACAAACAAAACAAAACTTTGCATATAAATATATTTAAGCAGAAAACTCATTAATCTCTCTCTCAGACCTGACTCTCCATATCAATACCTCACAGGAAAGAAGCATTCAAATTCTTGTAAAACAACTGCACAATAGAATGGCTCTGAGGTGAAAAATTAGCAGATGGAGATGGAAAATGCTTAATCCAAAGCTGCAGGCACAAAAATGTACATCAAATTACTGTCCAAAAGTCCTTCAAAAATTGGAAACCTCCAATAAGCCTGAAGATGTTCTGGTCAGGATTTGGGGCATTCTTAAGTCCTACAGCATGGACACAAGCAGGCTGAAAAGATAATATGACCTGCCTCCAATGTTTACCTGATTTAGTGAACTAAAGCCCAATTCCAAAATCCTGCCACCTTTTGGATTTCTGTATCCTTTAAGAAGAGCATTTGACTGACAAAATTTGGACAGGAAAAATTTTTGCTAGATTTGAACTCTTTAGATTTCTTGTGGTCTAGAAATAAGCTATGTCAAGGTGCTGTCTTTTGTTAAAGACAAGTGACATGGCACCTCAAATGCAAGCTCATCTGTGTTTATGTGTATTGATTTATCTCTTTATATCCATAGGTATATGTAAATATATGTAGAGGAGTGGCTGGAGTGAATGGAGGCTTCTCTTGGAAGAGGTAACAAAACTGCAGAGATATCACAATGAACCTGATTGTTTCCTGTGAAAAGACAAGAAACCTTGGTGGCTGGTGGAAGCACAGCCTTTGCCACAACCCCCTGACCAACAAACCAGTGGCCAGTAAGGCAGGCAGGAGATTGGACAGAGTGGTGTCTCAAGGTGTGATGAGTGCTGCACAGTCCCACTGGCAGGCAGTAACCAGTGGCATCCCTCACATCTATCTATCTATCTATCTATCTATCTATCTATCTATCTATCTATCTATCTATCTATCCAACTAACCATTGATAGAAACATACAACTTATATCCAAGGTCTGAGAAAGGATGGCATGAGAAGAGGTAGGTTTCTTCCAGAATAAAATTTGGGGGTTATTTTTAGTACTAGTAATAAAAATTTTCTCTGAAGATATGCAAAAGCAATATTCAGTTGTTCCCTAGGTTCCCATTTTAATTTATTTTTTCCTTCTTTCTCTGAAACAAATTTACTGTAATTGAATGGAATAATTTATGATTTACACATCTTATCAGCAGGGTGTTGTGGGAGGCCAGATTAGTGAGTTTTATGGCTGTGTTTTTTATGAAAGAATGAGACAATAGAAATAATAACCCAGAGCTTTCATAGCAATGGAGAAGGAGATCATCTTCAGGGTAATCTATTTGGGGATTCTGAAACGTGTAGTAGAGGAAGGCACTCTCCTGAGCTGTGGAGTGCCAGATACGATGCAATTTCTTTATTACAAGTTATTTACCTGCATTGGGATTTATACCACTTTTGTTTAAGGCATTTACTCACTCACTGTTCTATGTGCTGTGCTATCTTTTGAGAAAAATCAACTCAAAAATATAAACTAATGCTTTATTGCCCAGAGGAGAATTTTCCCAAGTTACCAAAACTCATTTCCACTACTTCTCCATTGTCCCAGCAGGAAAAGAATGCAAGTTTTTCAGAATCATACAAAAAAATCACCAAGTTAGGTTATGTTAAATCAGAGAAGGTAGAGGAAAAAGACAGTAGCATTAAGACATGCAATGCAGGGCAATTTCTATGTCTTTCAGCAAGGAATGTCATTTCACAGTGTGATGCAGAGAGACTGTTCGGTGTTACCATGACCATAAATGTTGGGTTAAGTTGCCTATTGAAGGCAATAGATCACTTCTTGTTTATCTTTGATATGTCTGTGACCACAACATGTAAGTCAAAATCAATACCTTTTCCAGAAACAATTTAGAAGGTAGTACAGACTGTATCTGCTGGTTTATGCTGCCACCCCAGCCCTGAGTACCTAAACACCATTATCAGGCAGTATCAGTCCAAGAGAGGAATCCAGCCTATGCATGAACTCTGTATCATCATTCCCAACTTGTGGATATTTTTGTTATCGATTACTTCATCTTGGCACTATGGTGCTGCCACCTTTTCACATGTCAAATTCCAGACTGGCACAAGCAGCAGACTTGAGGAATGGTCATGGTGGGTGGGGATTTCTGTTGCTGGCCTGTCTGAAAAAGCCTTCAGATGCTGTAATTGCTACAGTAAATGATAACTTCAGGGTATCTTCATACCTCTAACAACTTGTTCCTGTCTTGGTTGCCCACACCATGTTTGTACTCAGAAGAGTTGATAACTCTTGACAGTTGATGAAACACTCCCTAAATACCAAACTTCCAAACTGAGCATGTACTACAGGGCATCAGTGATTTAATTTTGTGTTTTGCTGACCATGAGGCTTGTTAGAAGAGACAAAGAGAATTTCATGTTCTCAGTCCCTGCAGAAATCTTTCTCAGCCAGAAGTACAGGCCAATTTAATCCTCAAAAGGAAAATAACAAAAAGAAAACTATGTAAGAAAAGATGAAAATTAGTTCTTCTGATGAGACACTCCTTCAGTAAATTAGTTGTTCAAGAAATCCAGCATAACATTCCTGTATGGACCTGAGTCACAAAATCCATGCTCAGCCACTTAGTTCATGTCACAAACCAGGGCTTAAAGGCTGAAGTTTCTGAGGAATTCCCCAAAACACACAGGAATTGACCTGCTCACTTCTAAATCAAGAGCTCCATTCTAGGCAAATAAAGCACATTTCAATTATGAAATTGAAAAAAGAATGCAACACATTGTGTGCAGGACAAAAAAGCACAGATTTTGCTGTGAGATAGCTGGGATTTCTCTACTTTGTATTTCCTGCCATTTTTCCTCACATAGGGCTGTTTTATCAATTAGCAGCACATGTGTGAAATAAAGGTTCAATTAAATTGACAGAATCAGCACAATTATGCACATTAAAACACAGAAAGATATTGGCATTTATTCAGTATTATAATCTCCCTCCAGAAAGCAATGAACACTCTGTACACAAAGCCATGCAATTGTTTCTAAATAAATTTTCTCCAGAGACCACTATTGCTCAAGGCAGGAGATGTAATTTTGCTCTCTTAAACAGATTGCTGTGGAGAGACAGGGCACTGTCCATTGGTTTCCATTTCCAAGAGATGCAAACAAAAGTTGCCTCCTCTGTACATTATAAACTGCTCAGACTTATACTATAAATAGCATTAATTTCAAGAACAGGAAAGTACATATCCTACAGAAAGGTCAGTGAGAAAGACAGTCCTCTTTAAACACTGAAACAAAATGTTTTTAACACTCTGAAGCTCTTACTTGTTCCTTCCTTTTTCTCAGCAGGATGCACTGGGCAGTCAGAATTTCTGGGTCACAGCTCGTCTTTTTACTTTAAATCCTCCTTTTCATTGCATTCTGTGGCTTACACAGCCCGCAGTGTCTACACAGTTTCCACTGTCACCAGAGCTCAGCATTACCCCAGTGATGCACTGGATGCCTCCCATAGGCCAGACTCTTCTTTTTAACAAACTTCATATTATATGATTTATATCTAATCTTAATAAACATGTCTATTTTACTGTAATGGCATTGGAAAGGGAAGTCAGCTTTTTGACAGGCTCAGAATCATAAAGACATAGAAGGATTCATTAGCTACAAGTGCAATTTCAAACCATGGCATATCAATTTCTATAATTTCTAGTGAGAAGATACTTAATTTTTTCATTGTGCTGCTTGAAATTAATGCTACAGATGTTGAAATCCAAATTTTTGAGCAAGGTAGATGATTGATTCAATTTTCTGGAAAGGAGTAGTTCACCTATTTCATCTCTTATCAGAACACTTCTGTCAATATATGATTAATGGACAAAGAACTCCTACTTTTGGGATTTTTTTCCCAGAAAATTGTGATTATATAAATCAGGTAGTGGTTAAGGTGCAGAAATGTTGGGAACCACAGTTATAAAGGACAGAATTACTTGGAAATGTATAAAAATACTTCAGATTTGCTCTTAACATACTCACAGAACCATAGTGGAAAAGCAGAATTGATACTGTAAGAAGTACAGTGGAAGCTGCAGACAATATACCTTTCCAGTCCTCAGTTTCATCTTGAAAGCTTCTGAAATCCATGTGCTTCCTCTGTGACAATGTCACTTTATCTGCCTGCAGGAGGTGGCATTTAGAAAACACTTGTTACAGTGAGACTGACCCTACACTACACATGCCCACATGGATCTAAAATGTTTGTAGGCATCTGTTTGCTAAGGAATATCCCAGTGTCCAATACCTCATGGTGGTCATTTACACAGCACAAACACGATTACAGAGCAGTGACTAAGAGTCTGTAATTCCACCTAGCCTAAATTGGATTTTTGTTTAGCAAGGCAGGATTAGCCATTACTCATTCTTATAAACCATCTGAAGTTACTACACATGGTCAGGAATGATGATACACAAAACACACGGTGCCCAGTAAAATCACACCAAGATAATGGTTGCAACTGCTGATATGAGTCTGGTTTTGTTACTAGCACTGTGGAGCTCTGCAGATTACGTCATACAGGTGGTTTCTATACCTGGCATCCATTCAACCTGCACATGTACTTATCCACCTCCACCTGTCTGCTTAGCCAAACCAGTAATGGGGAAAAAAAAAAGGCCAGGCAGCATATAAATCTATCTGCACTGAATACAGAAAGTTAATATTAAATGCTGTGCAATGGAGAAGTACTTTATATTTCAAAATGGAAACACTCCCATTTAGAGAAGCAGGGAATTCAGTCCACAGTTGAAAAATAAAAACTGAACACTGTTACATGTTCAAGCATGGCAGATACCAGCAGGATACAACATTTCAGAACAAATCCAGCAGGTATACAGCTGTCTACTCAGTCCTATCATCAGTCAGTATTGTCTTGCACTGTTAGCCTACAATATCTATTTTCTTCAAATCTATGTTATGGGATCCTTGCTTCCTCAAACACAATGGCATCAAGATCCCAGAGTTTATTGACAGAGGATATAAATGAAGAGAAATAGGAAGTACCTTCTCAGTTGAAAAAATAAATTTCTTTTTCCAGAATAAGAATTCTGACATGGGCCAGTGATAAATATGTAAAACAAAACAACAAAAACAACAAAAATCATTATACTCCAGGGATAATGATTTCATTATTTTTCTCTTCAAAAGAAAGATGATCCTTAAGCTGAAGGTTAAAATCTTTCTCAGTCTTGGCATTATGACACATAGCCTGGCAGTATTTGAATGGGACAGAGAGATGGCCTCTCCTTGACAAATTTAATGCAGCTATGCATAGGAGAAGGTTTTGTGACATTTTGTGTTCCTATAAACTTTAGAGTTATTCATCTTACTGAGTTGGGTTGTTTGCCATATTATGTTCTTATAATGAACCACACACAACTCTTTTCTTTTCCTGATATGGGGAAAGCATCAATTATTCACACTGCCTAAGTCCTGCACAGCTGGAATTTCAAGGCTTTCCTAGAACTGTAACCAGGATGGAAAGACTTGTAACCAAGGTTTTGAGGTTGCTAAGAATTAATTATGAATGGAAATGCGTGTGAGAAAAAGAGATTGCACTAGAACAAAGCAGCAGAACAAGGGTTAAAAAAATAACGTCATGAACAAGGCAGTTCCCAGTCAATCACACTGAGGAATGTGTCAAACCCAGACAACACACATTGTGATAAGACCTCAGCAGAAATTACTCATTAATGTAAGACATTTTGAGAGCATAAGAATGGATGGCAACAAGGCTGCAGAACATCATACACACCATTCCCTCCTCCTATCACAACAGGAGAATAAACACTATTCCTAAATGGACATGAAATACTTCTTTAAAAAGTAATTCATCACTGCCAACCATGAAGAACCCCAGAGCTGTAACAAGGACTCAGTAGCCAGTTTCTCTGGTCCTTTGTGTCCCACACAGTGTCAGACCACTCAGGCACACCTGGTGCTTGTGGTAAGTGGAAGTAAGAATGAGTGGGAGTAAAATCAACTTACTCAGAGCTTTTGCAAGCAACTTTCACCTTTCCCTTCCTTTTAGACCTGATCTGTTTTGCTGTATCACTTACCAAAACATTTCTCTGTTTAACATCTATACTAACAGCATACAGCCACATCCATAAGGGTGACATGTCTTATGAGGTCTTAAAAGAGTTCAAAAGACTTTTAACCAGATAATAAAGTCATCTAGAAATTAATATTCATCAATATAATGTTATTAAATTATTTTCCCATTTAGTTTTTTTTTTCTTATAACACATATTCCACATTTCTTGAGCAACAGGAAAAAGCAGAGCTTTTCCATTTTCCTGAACTCAGACCACAGGCAACTGTAGATGAAATGAAAGAACACCTACGAAGCAGGCTGAAACACTGATTGTTTTTGAGCTTTTGTTATCTCTCTGGACTAGTTGAGAACCATACTGTACATTCATGGCAACAAACTGATTGTTAGTGCTGTCAACAAGGAGGTTCTGAAATATTTCATACATTTTGAAACAACAGCTATTATTTTATTTCCCGTTACTGTGGTAAGCACACTGCCCCATGTGATTGAAGACTGAAGAGTGTAAGAATGGGATATTTCAGGAGGTCAGGCTTCTAGGCAAGAAACTGAGCATCATGACAGAGCTGCCAAAAGCCTTCTGGAGAGTTTATGGTGAGAAAACAACAAAGCTCTTCAAGAAAAAAACTGGGAGGGCCTCTTTCTCTGAAAGTTGCCACGCAAAAGTTAAACATGGAAACTTCCTAATGAGCACTGTTATTGTTTTCTGTTTGACACAGAGGGTAACAGAAAGCAGATGTTTGCATAGCCATCTTTAAGGAAGGGAAAAGAAAGGAGAGGAAGGATGGATGAGGGAGAAAGGCAGTTGGACATAAACACTATAGGCTTTACAAATTTATTTACAATATGTACACAGTTGGAAAGGGGGAAGAAAAGCAGCCAAACTATTTTCCAGGAGAGACTTAAGGCATACACTTAACTTTACACTGCATATTAGCAACAGATAGATGTTAAACAGATGTTTATTTTAAAAAATATCTATAATAATACATCTCTACATATAAGCTTAGGAAATATATGGTCATGTGCAAAATTTAAAGGAGAGGAATACATGTTGGACGAAAAGGTTCCAAGACAGAGTGGTTGAAATCAAAGAGACCGGTGTCTGCTCAGAAAGGCAAATCACTGAATCATAGAATGGTTTGGGTTGGAAGGGACCTTAAAGATACTCTAGTTCAAACCCTTCTGCCATAGGCAGCAACACTTCCCACTAGATCAGGTTGTTCAGAGCTCCATCCAGCCTGGCCTTGAACAATTCCAGGAATGGGGCATCCAACACTTCTCTGGGCAACCTTTTCCAGTGCCTCACCACCCTCACAGCAAAGAACTTTCTCCTAATATCCAAGTTAAATCTCATCTCTCTTACTTTTAAACTGTTCCCCCTTGTCCTTTTACTATCTGTCCACGTAAAGCATCGCTTTCCCTCTTTTTTTATGATCCCCTTTGAGTATTGGAAAACTCCAATGAGGTTCCTTGGGAGCCTCCTCTCAAATGCAGAAATGAGATAAAGTGCCACCTGGAAGACAGGGTGACACGGAACAAAAATGATGCGTGGTGAAAGATGTCTGCATCACCCAAGGAAAGTAACAGTGCTCAACTCCAAAAGCCCACAAAGATTTCTAGCCCTTGGAGCAAGATAGCAGATCAGTTTCAAGAGAACAGTTCTGATTATGCAAGAAACACAGCTCAAAAATCTACCTGGATCTCAGACTGGGACCAAAACCAATGCTAACAGTTTTAAAAGCACCACCAAAAAAAAAAAAATGAAATGTGTGCACTAGTAAATATGAAACTGTATCCACCAAATCTTTATGGGAACAGTAATTACTGAAAAATAAACTAAGTTTTATAAAATATTTCATATTTCGTATTTTTTTCATTTGACTTAATTCTGCATTACTTCTATTTTTTTTGTTGGATCTTCTCTGGATTCTCTGAAGATTTGTATGAGGGCAAAAGTATTCATAACATTTATGAGACAAAGAGGTAAAGGATGCTGACCAGTTGAATTCAGGCAAGTTGATGAAATTCAGACAGTTCAGCTGAAGAGTAAGAACATGTCCTCCAAAACTTTCATTTGGCATTTCAGTATTATATTTGAACTCCAGACTCCTCAATGATTCCTGTATGGCTGCTGGGTAGCGGAGACAGCAGATGATCACTACAATAAAAGCCGTCTCTAGATTATTTTGGCCAACAAGAGAAGCTACCAAAGAAGAGAATAATTTATTCAGTAAAAGGCACTGTTTTGTGACAAAAAGTGAAAACAGACTAAAATGTTCATCTAGCCACATTTTTAAGCATTGGAGATTAAGGTCTAGGGAAAAGAGCTTATGAAAAAGATCAAATAAAAATAGGTGTAGACACTCAGATAAAAAGTCCCTTTGGAAAGATTTTTTTTCCAAAAAGCCAGTATTTATTTATTATAATACCAGTACTGTCCTTAATGCAGACACAGATGGTCTTTCTACATCTGCATTCCAGTTCAAATTAGAATTGCACTTTGGAAGTAAATCTTGTGGCTGACTGTTCAACATGCTTAGGTTTACGGACCATATGAAATGGACTTCATGGATTTTAGCTGAAACCTTAAGATGCACTTCAAAAGCAGACCTGACACAACTGAACCAGTAATGAATATCCGTGCCAGAGAACCAAATGACAGCAAAGAAAACCTTGAGTAGACATTTCCATGCATAAATTCCTCTATGATGCCCTCAGATTCTTCATTAGTTCCATGTTGTCTTCCTTTCATTTGTCTTAGTTGCCAAAATAAACTTCATCAGCGTTTGCTGAGTTCTTCATGTTCTCCTGAACCAGTCATCAAACAGGCACATATATCTTTCAGCTCAGCTGCTTCTGCCAAATAAATTTATAACCTCTCTTGGAACTCCAGGCTGTGGAATATAAAACCAACATGTGAAACCTCCTACTTGTATGTTTAGAAAGTGATCTCCAACACTATGGTATAATTTTTACAGGCTCTCATTCATGCTGTGTTAGGCCGCCCACCATCTTGAGTGTGTGAATTATTTAAACATAATACAATACATAGCATTTCCTAAACACTGAGCTTTTATGCTTATTCCCTCATAGAAACCATAACATAGTTACATATATACTGAGCCTTTCGTAGGGGTATCTGGGATCCAGGCTGATCCTGATTCCTACTGTCTGCTACACAAAGGACAGCAAGTATTGCCCCATGGACCACAGGGCTGAGTTTAACCATGGCAGAAATCTGAAAAATGTTATCAAATATCAAAGGAATGTAAACAGACCACTTCTGAGAGTATTTTATAGTGTCAGCTAAAAAGTAGGTTGAGGTTACAACTAAATTTTCCTAGTAGCAAAGGTTTATTAATCCTGGTGCTCTGCCTTTAACAATCTAGTCTGCCAACTTTTCCTCACGTGCATAGTCTCAGTGAAGCAATATTACTAAGTCTCATAAATCTCTGGATATCTGATAGTTTTCCTAAAGGCTCAGATCATAGTTAAATAATTGCAAGAATTTCAACTTTGATTTTTTTTTCTCAAGATATCCTGAAGCAATACTCAGAAAACCAAAACAAAAAATAAGCTCAATTGATTTAATAATCATTACTCTGTTCAGGAATTCCAATTCAGAAATCCCATTCATGACTTCTCACTCTTTCAAAATAGTCTGTTAAAGCTGACAAAACAATCCATGAGAAAAAAAAAAAGAATGTTTTGCTTTTATTTCTCTATTTATTCTACTCCATGAAAAACCTACAAAATAACTTGATGTGAAACTACTTGGCAGCATAAATGGAACTTCACAAAAACAAACAAACAAAAAAGGATAAAACCATGATTGCTATTATAGCAATATTTCAGTTCTTAATGCTCTGAGTTATTTTTTACTCTATCTATGCTTAATGTGAATGTTTTAGCTGAAGTATTTCTATTTCAACTTCATCAGTCCTTTGTGATTCCTAAATAGAGATTGAATAATTCATATTTACAGCATAAGAAAAGTTAGAACCTTACATCAACACCTACTCCAAATATTAAGACACAGAGACAATCTGAACTCATGACAGCAGAAGTGTAATCTGAGAATTCAGGACCAAATACCTTTGTGATGTGAAACCACAAAGATCCTCCTGTTGACTCCATAAATCAGCAGTGTGTGCTTCCTCTCTAGGCTGAGGTTCCAGCTTTGCTGCTGAGCATGCCAGCACTGAGATGCTCGAGGGGAACAAACGAGGACTGAACCTGGGATCCAAGTAAAACAGAAATCTACTGCCATTCTCTGTACAGTAACCTCTAAAGGCAGCAGCAAATTAGCAAAAGCTGAAAAGTAGTAACTATGGACTCATAATAAGTGCATGATAGGTCCAGACCCTACCTGGTTGAATCCCTACTTTTTTCATTCTTTTGCCACCTGCCAACTGTTACATTTTGATAATTCAAATAAAAAGGACAAACTGTCAAAAGCTCCAAAGCACTGAATTACAGGATAGTCAATTAACATTTAACATTTATTAATATGACAAAATTAAGGTATAGATTACATGAACTTCATATTAAATATAGTATGGCTGAACAAACTATAAAATCACTGTACCTTTTTCTGTCGGAAAAAAAAAACAAAACTACTAAGAGGCACTATGTTATTGGGCTACCATATGGAAAGTGTTATATATAAGAGAATCACCAGTGACTGAATTATTTTTGTTATAGGCTAATGTAGTCAAGCAATGGAAGATTTGTGTGTTAGTATGTAGAGAAATAATATGAGGGGAAAAAATGTCTAAATCTTTTTGGCAGGAGACCTGAAACTAAAGAAAATCACATCAAAAGCCAGGAAGCTATACTTATGAAATTCCTCCCTGAAAACCACACAGTGATCTCCTATTGCATTCATTCATAAAGCTGCTGGAAATGGCAATCCCTGGTGCACACATGGATTGCGTAGATATCAATTAAGATAGCCAGGTGGGAAAAAAGGGTTCCTGTGGGGAGCATTATGTATTAGGTATTTGGTGTTGGGTTCTTCACAGGGCACTTTTCAGAGTTCAAGGCTTGATTTGAAGATGTAACCCCTTCCTTTCCACGGGGACACTCAAAGCATGGAAACGAAAGTGGCAGATCTAGTTCTCTTCCATAGCCTCTTAGACCATCTTCCATTCCACCCTTCCATCCCTTTGAGTATTAGAGCTACTGCCTCAGATGAAAAAAGCATTTTAAATCATGGTACAGCCACAGTTGTGTCGGGGCCTGTACTTTGTGTACCTTCAGAATGCTCTGGAGACTGAATCTCCTCCTCTGCATGAAAGCTCCAGGGTCCATGAGTCTATGGAGCTGTTCCACAGTAACTTTCAGAGAGAAAGCAGCAAGTGGCACAACTAGGAAAAACCTAAGCACAGTATTCCAGGTGTGTGCTGACAAGTGAGAAATAGTTAGGACCAATTACTTCTTCATCTTTGCTTGCTGGTGATGCTCTTGTTGATACAATCTGGCATGTCAGGCAAAGGAGGAAATGAGGGGGGATGAGCAGGACCCCCCCCCCACATACAAATTCAGAGCTGTTATGTCCATTCACTCCAAATGGGAAATGGCATCTTCAGTGGGCAAAGCAGTCTTATCATGAGGCCTCACTTAGGTCCAGAGATGGCAAACTGATATACTAAAGACCCAAAAACCAGGGGCAGCATTTCATGAAACAATAACAAGAACTATGTTCAGTCTAGAAATAGGATTAATAATTGTCATCCTACTAAATCCACATTTTGCATTCTAGATATCAAGAAAATATATGAACAACAGCAGCCATGAGATGTGCTTTGGGATCAGGATTGTATGAAGTACAAAAAGGTTTTCCTAAAAGCTTAGGGACATTCCTGTAAGATATGTTATATATGACCCTAGAAGCCACAGGCCCCTCTTATATCACCCTGGTACGAAAGAGCTCCTGTGAGAGCTCAGAGCAAGAGTGGGAGGATAGTCCAGAAACTGCCCATTAGCTTTCACTTGGGAGACAGCCATGACTACAGCCTCAATAAACATTTCCCTAATAAATCACAGGGAATGGGGGAGACCCAGGACCAGTCCCATTCCAGCAGGTAATGTGAAATACTGCTTAGGGACCACCAGGGAAGACAGACCTATCCACAAGTCACTCTGTAAAAAAAAAAAAAAAAAAAATTGAGGAAATAATTATAGCTCATAACAGACTACATGCATCACAGTTCAGAAATTATTTATCTTCTGACCAAAAAAATTTGTCGTGAGCACCAACCAGTATTTTAGTGGCCAAATGATACATTCATATCTATTTGTTGGAATAAATGTGCATAATAAAAACCATGAATATTTAAATCCAGTTTTAAGTAATTAGTATGCTTTCTACATGCTGCTGATTTAACTAAAATCAAAAGACTACTTCTCCCATACAGGAAGACAAGTCCAACGAAGGGAGTTGGAAAGTGTCAAGGTACTGCTGCATTGCAGGAAGACAGCAGCACAGATGCAAACCAACAATGGCTTTTGTGTCCAGCATCCAGGACAAAAAAAGTCTACACCATCCTGTGCAACACATAAACAGTATTGCACAAGTTTGTTTCTTTAAAATAGATTGAATTTTAATCAGATGTTTGAATCCTGGGGCTAAATTTGCCATCTTTTGGTACCTCTGACTTTGCACTGCTCCTCTCTACAAGGTGACTTAAATGTACTTTGGAGGAACATCTGTACTTTCAGAAGTCTGAAGAAATCAGCAGTAGATGTCAACAACTTGGCAGAAGTTTTTTTCTAAAGGTTTTCCCTAACATCCAAGTACTTAGCAGCTTGGAAAAAGTTTGTTCAGGGATGGTCCTGCAAGGCAAAGCCTGGAAAGCTTTAGGTGCAAATGCAGTTTCCCGGCGATAGAAACCCATCGCAGAGCTGCCACGGGGGCCAGCGGGTGCCGGCGGCGGGACACGCCGGCTGTGGCTCGGGGTGAGCCACCAGGACCGGGCTCGGGGTTCGTACCGCCCGCCGGAGCGACACGGCTTTCCCCGGGAAAGCATCCCCGGAGCAGCCTGCCCGGCTCCGGCCGGGCTCACTCGCCCTTCTCCGCTCCGGTCGGTCCCCCCTGCCCGCCCCGGTCTCTCTCTCTCTCTCTCTGTGCCCGCCCCGGCTGCAGGCGCGGGGAGCGCGGCCGGAGGCGGGTCCGCCCCGCCCCGCCCGGTTATACGGCCCCGTCCGCGCCTGCCGCGCTCCGGCGCTGCCGCCGAGGGACAGCCCGAGGGACAGACACACAGCGCCGGGGCCGCCTGCCCGCCCGTGCCCGGGCCATGGTGCCGGCGCCCGGGATCGCCCTGCTCGCCGCGCTGCTCGCCGCCGGGCTGGCCGCCGCGGGCAGGTGAGCGGGGACGGGGCGGGGGGCGGGCGGGGCGATCCCGGGCTCCTCAGCCCCGCTGTGCAGGGCTGGTGCCGCTGCTCCCCGGCGGGCGTGGGGCGCTCCCCGCCGTGCGCGGGGTGAACGCGGGTCCCGCCCGTGCCCGGGGCTCGCCGCTCCCCGGGGCCGTGGTGCTGAACGGTGCCCGCCCGGTTCGTGCGCTCCGGCGGGCGTGTGAGCCCTCCCCCGGGTACTCACACCGGAGCGTGGACCCCTGCTCTGGGGAAAGCGGCAGCTTGAGTGGCGGTCCCAACGAGGCAACAGCTGCACCGTCTGTGGAAAGGTGTGAGCACCTCCAGATCTTGGCCTGCCGGCATAAACGGCCCTTCGTCAGCAGCCAGTCATCACAGATGCTGGGTTCTATGGAGACAGGTATGCTTTGGAAACTGAAGGAGGTTTTGAGAGAGGATCAATAAAACCACTTACTCCAGAGCAAGCCATTCCAGTGTTCCCTCTCCCAGTTCTCCAGAAGCAGAAGTGCTGCAGCAAGGCAATAGCTCATAAAGGGAGAATTCGCAGCAAATGCATATGAAGTCTTAAAGATGTTTTGTGCTTTATTTCTTTAATATTAGGTCTTTGAATGGAAGCATTTGCCATCAACAAGTGGCAGTGTGCTGTTCCAGCACATGCGAGGCTGTTGAGTGGTCAACTCCTCAGGAACTGGAAGTTCACGAACTCCAGACCTGCTCTTATGTCTCAGAGAAAGCACATTTGTTATTCTGTACCACCTCACACCATTGTCGAGGGCGGGAGAAAAGGACTTTCCTCCGGGAAGAAGGAGTTCCTTCCAGTCAACAAAACATGGTGGAGGGAGCCTGTCCGGTCTATTATTGGGATATTTTCGTGTGACATGCTTCTTTTCTTCTACCTTCTGTCGTTAGTATTGTTGCTGTTACTGTTCATTTCCTTATCTCATTGCTATTTCCAGTAAATTGTTCTTACCTCAACCTGCGATCTTTCCCTATTGTGCCTCCAATTCTCAACTCCATCCTGCTGCAAGGGGAAGGGTGAGGGGAAATTGGGGGAGCAAGAGAGGGTGACGGGTGATTGTGGAGAGTGTTGGTGGGGGGACTGATTTGGGGAATATCATTCCTAAACCATAACAGCAATACAGATTACAGCAGCAGTGAAACTTAGTCCCACTTAGTTTAAAATGGTGCTAATGGCTCACAGCAATCTTGTGACAGCTAATGCAGCCAGCTCTTTATTTCAGCCACCTCAGCTCCGGTGGTCCTGGGTTATTGTGGTTACTATTCATCCTCACTTCTTTGCTAAATGTTGCGTAGTGCTGTCAGCAATACCACAGCCACATAAAATCAATTGCTTCTCTCCTCCCTGGGTACCCTGGAATGCTAAGTAGCCACTTGTTACCTTTAGCACCAATGCTGCCTCCCAGAGGACTGAGTTCTTCAGACACCACTGACCTGCACACTGTGCCTTCTCTTGCCTTTCTTTTTCAGTCACATATTTGGCTGCAGGTTCTCCAAGGCAGGAATTTTTTGCACACTAAGCAGACTACGATATGTCCAGCCATCTCACTCAGGTACTTTAGGTAGTCGTCTGAAATTCTACAGGAATATCAGACAAGGAGGGATCAGAAGTGCCCTGTGCCTCCAGTCTACATTGCTTCTGCCCCAGTATCCAGGAGGATTCATGTGACATTGTCCCGGAAAGGGTCTGCCTGCCTGAAAAAATCTCCCCTTTCTAAATTTCTTTTTCAAACAGTGCTGAACACTTGATAGAAATAGCTAAGCTGATGGGTGTTGATTCTTCATGGGTGAGAGGGACTAACCTGGCAAAACTGGTTTTCCTCCCAGATTTTGGGATCTAGTTGATCTTTTCCTTTGCCAAATTTAAGTTTTATCTTGATGCTTGTTGTGGAAGTCAGAACAAGCCTTTTGACCTTGTCCAGGGCAGAATCTATAGAGTACAGCTATGTTAATTTAATTTGCAGGTTTATGGAATATTTCCCAGTTTTCAGGAAAGTTTGTTCCGAAATCTTGAGAGATATTGTATACTTTATAAGGACTTTTTTTTTTTTAAAGTAAATTATTAAATAAAACATTACTGAATCAGTTTTTCCTGTGAAAATGAGCACCTTTTGGAAAGGAATGAGATCCTTCTTCCTCCAGGCATTTTAACCTTCCAGGGGAGTCATAGTACTGTCCAGATGCATTCAAAGGGATTTTCTGGGATGCAAGCAGAATGTGCATTTATTATCCAGGTGAATTCAAGGCCACTTTCTAGTCTGCAAGCAGAACATATGTTCTTTAACTTGTATACTTGCAAGTGATGTAAGCCAGCAGCATGTGGATAACAAAGTGGAAAGGTTATTTTATTGACTAGAGATGCAGAGGCAGGGTGCTGATTTTTCACAGACACACAGAGAGGAGTTATAGCTTTCAACACACTTTTTCACCTGTCTGAAGATGTTCATGTACAAGTACATCTACTCCTGTAAACTGCATCACTGGGTTGATGGCAAGGGTTGGGTGGCTTCAGAACAATTTATTCCAGCACTGAAGCTTTTTTATTGCCAGGTGACACAAAGACCATCTCTTTGTTTAGAGTATCTCAGATACATGAGCTTATGCATTTTGTCTGAACTCCCTTCTAGTTCCAATGGTTCAGCTACTAAAGCAAACTCTAGGTAACATCTTGTGTCTTTGAAGTGTATGCATATATTTGTTCGACCAGTTTGCCTCAGTGGTGTTTTCAGGAACTGTTTTGATGTGAGTGCAACTGTTACAGATCAGTGCAGGAGGATACATGCAAAGCACTCCCGTAATGTGATAAAATATTACCTTTTTTGTGCCTCAGACTAAAAGATCCAAAAGTTCATGCCTGATTACTTTTTTCCATTTTTTTTCCCACCGTGAGATTTTTTTTTTTGCAGCGTGTTGCCCCCCTCAGTACCCCAAATCACTTACTACAAAGCTCTCACCAAAAAGGAATTTTCTGGGTCAAAACCAACACTTTAGACTCTTTGAAGAAAATGCATTTTAAATTATGACTTGGATAAAGCAATGGGGACAGAGGATTTTTGGATAAAGAAAAGAATTTCATAAAGGGTACAAGCATGTGGTGGTGGACAACTTAAGTAACAGCAAACAGAGGGAGAAGAGAACTAAAGCCACAGCACTCAGGAGCACAGAGGAGGTCTAGAAGATTTACACAGTTGTGGATTTCCATCAGATGTATAATTTTGGCAACTAATATGGCAGGTTTTCCAATTCTTGCAGCTGTTGATCTGCACAATGACTTTGAACCCCCTGGACTTATTGGCAGGTGAAATTAACATTAATTTATATGGTCGGGAGTCTCATGCAACCAGAATGCTTGGGACTGAATGCTTGGGATTGCACTCATGCAATCACTTCCTGTTTATGCAGTGGCTAAGAGCCTGCAAGTCACTAGCTTTTATGGAGCTGACTGATGTTCTCAAAATGCTTTTCTGTAGAATCAGTCTTTCATCATCTGAGGCTGTCAGTTATGGCATCGTATATTCAATCCAGTTATTCATGTGACACAAACTGAGGCAGCCCCATTGGCTTCACTGATAGTAAGATGACTCATTCTAGCAAGGGAGCTGGCTGTATTTTTTGCCTTTGCCGTGTTTCTCATTAGAAAGGGTTTACCTTGCACAGTTAATTTATTGCAGGTGAAACATTCCCATCATCCCAGTTTCTCTGATCAAATGCAAGCTTGCATTCCTATCTAGGAGCACTGCTCTAGGTTTGGTGAAATGAAGATGCCTGACAGTGGATAAAACGTAAGAGAATTGTACAAAGGGGTATGCAGAGGAATGGACTAGAGCATTTTCCTGCTGGAGCTGGTGTCTGTCCTTCCTTACACAGCTCGAGAGCTCGTGGGCAGCTGGGGGCTGTGAGCCAGCCTGGGGTGTGTCGCTATGGTTCCAGGTTGGATTGCTGTCCTGGCTGGAGAAGGAACAAGGGCCACTGTGAAGGTAAGGTGAACTTTCTGTTTGTTTCCTCTCTGTTGCTGTGTACTCGCTACTAATAAGGAGGTTTCTCACATGTCTGCCAGAAGTTACAGAAGGAAAACTTCTGAGGAGTGAAATCTCCTAACTCTGAGAGAGCGAATAAAACATGCTGGAAAGACCATCTCCTCAAAAAAAGCAGAGCTTTGGGTAAATAACACCAAACCATAACTTGCATGTTCAGAAATTCTTAGATCCAGAAGGCACCATCTGTTCTAACCTCCTGCACAGTCCTGGTCAGTGGCTATACTGCTACAGCTGTTGAGTACATGCCATAAATGCAGTGTTTTCTAATGCTATATAAGGACCCCTAAAATGATTTTATATCAGTTGGTATTGTTTATTTTCAGATTACACAGCCTCTGAGAACCAGAGGATTTTAACTTCCAAAAAACATAAATAAAACCCAAGCAATAAGTGCCCCTGACTTGAACTTGGGTAGCCAGCCAGTGTTCTGGTCTGTGGATTGTTTGTATAATGAAGAGACAATGACTCTTAAGACACTTCTAATTTGTAAGAGATCTACATATCCCAAGCAGAATGCAGTGTGGAATCTCTCTCTCCAATTGCACTTGGGCAAAACAAAACAAAATCATAAAATATATGTTTTAGGAATCTTTTTCAGATGTTCCACCTGTTGTCCTATAGAGTTTGGCCTTTTATATCTAATGAATTTGTATAGAGGCTTAAGATTATTCATTGCTAAAAATCCATATACTAAAAGGGAAAGATGCTAAAATGTCTCTGTTCTGTATATATTATATGCCATTTTAAGAAAGGAAAAAAGGATTATTGTAGTATTTCTTGCATTGCTTAATTGCACTTTAGTTTTGATGCAAATTAATACCTGGAGGGATAACTGACAAATGTAACTTTTGATCAGCCAGTGGAGTAGGTTGTCTTGTTTTAAAGCAATAGGTTTTTGTAAAATTTGAAGAGCGTTCTTTGGCAAATCACTTTAAGCCAGCTATAATGTAACTCTGCATTGTAAATCCAGATGTGGTGTTTTTATCTGCATCAGTGCTAACACTGCAGGCTGGTCTTTTGCAGTCTTGCATCTCCTCAGTTACAGAAGAGAAATTTGTCCATCCCATGGGAGAACATCCCAAGCAGGGATGCTTTGGATCCCAGGGGAACAAGCCGGTCTTGCAGTGCATTCAGGGCTGGAAGCAGTGTTGAAAAATGCTTCAATCTGCAAAGTTAGTACCTTCAGAACATCTCAATGTATCTGTTAATGCAGGGAAGATGCTTGAATTCAGAAAAAATAGTTTTAATATTAATTTTACTATATGGAAACTAAACTTTTCTATAGGTTGCAGATCAGCTTAACTACGTAAGGAGATTCACATCCTGGTGCACATTCTCTCACTGTTTCCTCAGAGGTAGTCCTGATAAAAATGCATATTTGGTTTGCTCTTCCTGAATAACCCCCATGCTGACAAATAGAGAGATTTAAGGAGTCTTAAGGCTTATGAAAGTCAGCATTTGATTTCTGATTGATGATCCAGAGGACTTAGAGTTGCTTTTCAATGTATCCAGGTTAAATGTAGCCCTCTCAAATTATTGTAAACCTGATGCAATTATACTCTCTGGGATGTGTGGTAAAGACAGTTGCCTAATGACAGATATGTTCTGGATGTTCCACCATGGGATAGACACGTTCCTCAGCTGTAACTGAGGAGATCCAAGACTGTAAACTGCTATAGGATTATGTGTCTCCCTTGGCTATAGGAGAGTGCTGTTGCATCTTTCCTACTCCAGATACCAAGCATAGCAATTCAAGCTGTTGGCCAGCTGCTTCTCACATAGGCTTCCTAAAAAAAGGAAAAAGGCAAGAGTACAAAACTAAATGTGAGTTGTAAGCATTGCAGTAAAAAAAAAAAAAAAAAAAAAAGAGACCTTTCTTTACAAACCTGGAAAAAACCAAATCCTTGTGATTCATGTCAATGCCACTATTCTCAAGCCCATATAAAGTGCTAATCAGTAGTTACTGTGCTCAGACTAGAGGGAGAGGTATGGAGGATGCTGAACTTGTGTAAAACCTTTTAGACAACTAAGCAGGGCAACAGTTCTCAAATATAGTATTTCTAACTTTTTATTTTTCTCTCTCCTTTCTTTGCCTGGCTCCACCAGCTACCTGTGGACACGGTTGCAAGTATGGCGAGTGCATGGGACCAAACAAATGCAAATGTTTCCCTGGGTTTACAGGAAAAACCTGTAATCAAGGTTTGTGCATATGCTTCAGAAAGGAGACTGTTGGTTTTCTGTTTCCTTATCTTGTACTATGGTTTTTTGTCATCTTCCAAAGCAGTAAACCAGGATGTTTTCTTGTTTATGTAGAAGAACTTAAGAATTTAAGGCTTTTGCAGCTCCAGCATCCCAGACACGCTCTAAGCTTCCTTCAGCAGACAAAAGCTTGAACCTATATTTTATATCTCCTATGGACTGATAACAAGGGCGAACTGTCATGTTTATAGTCAGAGGATTAAGGCATGGAGAGATTATATAGGAAGGTATCAGAAGAGATAGAAGTCAATTCCAGAACCCATGTTATTTTCTTAATTAGCAGCCCATGATTGTTTTTAAACTAACCTTCTAGTCAGAAAGACATGCAATTGTATGGTAGACATGTAATTTATCAATCTGCCTGGGCTGTTTGTATATGCTGATGGTATTTCTGAGAACCACCATTGAGAATCTTTAGAATTGCATTTTCAGAAACCTTAAATGCACCATTTCCTCCCATAAACTTGGAATTCAACATGGAAGTGTTTCAGTTAACACATTGGTAAGAACTCAGCTTTTTTTTTTCCTGTTCCAAAATATGAGACCCCTGTCTTGGATCAGATGAAAGTAGCAGGTCACTGCGCATGGAGAGGCAGATGAGTGAACTGTAAGGTGCTATGATGGAAACATGACATAAAGGCCACACAAATGACTAGGTCTGTCCTTTCTACCTTCCCAAGCTCCTGTAGACTTAGCTTGAAAATATTGCATTGACATGCTAAACACACATTTTTTATAGTCAAAACAGCCCATTTTGTTACACAGTATCTTTCAAACAGTATGTCCTAAGGATGTGTATTTTGGAAAAATCCATCTTTTGCTGTTTCTCACAGGGAAAGAAGTTAAATTGTCAGTACCACTAGAGAGGAAAGGGAAACAGCAGCTGTGGTTATATATAAGAGATATATAAGTACCACTTAAAACTTCAGCCTCTAAGCACAGAAGTTTATTCTCAAAAATTATTTGGAAGCTTAAATGTTACTAAAAGGCAACAGAGAAGCCCTCAGCTTTTAGGTGTTTTCCGTGCAGTAACTCTGTGTGCATCTGACATGCTCTCCACAGGCAATCTGATCAGTTCTGTGTACTCGGAGACCGAGGCTTGGAGGAAGCACTGCACAGACCTGCACATGCAAATTCCCTGTTAGCTTCTGGCTTTTCTACCTTCTGAAGCATGGCCAGGATTTTTTCAGTGAGGTGGTGGCTGGTACAGGCCAGAAGTGTCCAAGAGCTGTTTGTTTCAACAGTATAGCTGGTCATGTTCCATCAGCCAGGAGTGCTAATACCCACTTTTAATTTACTGGCAGATGTAGCCTTGGTCTGTCCTTACAGCAGAATGTCCTGCTGAGCAAGCTCAACATGAGCTAACTAAAATAACAGAGATAAGGGGACTGTATTAGTCTGCCACCGAGTCTGAGCTAAATTAGCCTTATCTCCATAGGTTTTTTTTAGAGCTGTGTATGCTATCTGTGCATTGTGAGAGATAGGTGCAGATAAGCACTTTTGAAAATGTATGGTCTAAGTGGAATAACTTTTGTTCTCCAGTTTGCTCTCTAGTTTCTTAGTTAAGAGAGTCTTACTTATTTAGTGGAGTCACAGTAGCACAAAAATCCGGTGTGATTTGCAAGCAGAGAGGTTGTCCCTTTTCAAACAGACCCTGTGAGAATAATAGAATGCAACAACCCTCCTCTTCCCTGGGCTGAGCTGTAACAAACACTTGTGCACCTCCACAAAGTTTATGCTTTGAGTGGCCTGGAGGTTTTATTGCTGTGGTCTGCAGGGTATCACACAAGAACAGATGCTTCTCCCATTAGAAGTGGAGTTGCACAAGCTCAGTGCTTGCCCAGAGAGCTGCATCTTTACTGAAATTATATTATTGATCATATGTGCTGTTAAACATGTGTTGAATGGGCTGCATATGCTGGTGCATTCTATAAATGAGTTCTGTCTATTTACTAGTCACTACAAGAGGTAGAAGTGTCAGGTCATTGAAGTAAAAAACACAAATGTTGTCCCCTTGTCATAGGCCAAATATCATTGTCAGCACTGCTCACCCTATACCACACAAATAAACGTTCTAGAATTCTTGTTTTCTCCCTGTGAAGGATAAATATTAGGAATTTGAAATTGATTTAGTTTCTGAAAAGCTTTTAAATCCTGGATTTTGAGAAGGATTTAGGATCTTTTATTCTCAGGATTTTTAGATTTTTTATATTCTTTTAAAGTTGAGTAATTATTATCATATATTGTATTTAATTTCTGCTACTGATAACCTTGGTGACAGTGTGTAGCTCAGAAAAATTAAAGTAAAAATCTTTGTTTCACTTCATCTCAAACTGTTTTGCTGTTCTTAGTCTCAGTCTTTTTGCCTTTCTAATACAGAGGTCAATTGGAGGGCTAGAACCATAAAAAAATCCATTTAAAAAACTCCCAAAAAAAGATTAGCTAAAATTCTCTCCACCCCTCCACTTCTTCCTAACAAGCTGCCAGATGTGGCCAGAGTTTGCATTAATTTTTCAGGCGTAGAGGTCTGTGTATGTAGGTTTTACTAGCAGTCTTTCAGCCAGATGGTCTGCTAAACTCTCATCTTGCAAGGAGCTGGCTTATTTTCCATCCAGACGATTTCACTCTGGGGAACTCCACACATTAAGCAACATTATCCACCTATATGCATGAATATATGTATAAAAGCCCAGCACTCACTCAGTTCCAATGACTTCTGCAGATCTGAATGAATGTGGACTGAAGCCACGTCCCTGCAAGCACAGATGTATGAACACACATGGCAGCTACAAGTGCTATTGTCTCAACGGGTACATGCTCATGCCAGATGGCACATGTGCAAGTAAGTAACAGAGCTGATGGAACAGGCACACCAAAATCATCTAATCACATTTAATCCCAGCAGATTTTCTTCTTGTGATGAACAGATTTAGCTTATTCAGGATAGGGTCTTTGCCCCTGCTCCCTGGTACTGTCACAGCTGAAAGAGGCTTCCTATTTGGTAGTTCCTGGATAAAGTAAACTAGGTCATACTTATATTTCGGTCTTCAGAGGTGTTTTGGTCCTGATAGAAGTAAAAGTCTTTGATAGTGTTGCTTCAGATAGAACAGCTAGTAAAATCTCAGTGTATAGTCCTTCCAGTTCATCTGTTGAATAAGGATGACTGAATGTATTCAAGCAAAGTACCAATACAGATTACTTTTTACTGTGCTGAATTTCATGCCATTATTCCTTGATTTACTCTTCTATGCTCCACAACTGATTTATTTTATCTGTGTTAATATGCTTTCAACAATTGACGAAAACTGTTCTTGCAAACATTTTCTGTAAGATCTGAGGCTTATCTAAACTTGTGAAAATAGGTATTTCTACCTATCTCCTTTGTCTTTAAGCCAGCATGAAATGGAAAGCATTCTGCTTTTTTAGCCAACCTGATTTTTCAGACCTGGGAAAGCTTCTAGTTTTTTGGTGACAGAGTTTTGTTTGTAGAAAATATCTCATGGACTTGTGAAATTTTTATATGTTAATTTATAAACAGCTTTATTTATAATTAATTTATTTTTGTTGTTCTGATTAATTTCCGTGTTCATCCATATCTAACTTAAAATTGCGTGATTCCAGCCTAGAATTTTGCTCTTGTTATTTTAAATACTGTTTTCAGGTTCCAGGACATGTGCCATGGTGAATTGCCAATATGGGTGTGAAGAAGTCAAAGGGCAGGTGCAGTGTCTCTGTCCATCAGGTGGCCTTCAGCTGGGACCAAATGGAAGGACATGCATTGGTATGGTTAGAGAGCTCACTCTCAGCTTCTTTTCTGCAGGATCCCTGAAGCCATAAGATTCTGGGGAAAGGTTAGGAAGTAGTTAACCCTCCTTGCTGGCTTAAATAACGTTTCTTGTTACTCTCAGTGTGATGTAAAGTTTTCATACTTTTTTTAAAATATTTTTTCTTGAACTATTGGCCATGTAATTCTTTGGATAATTCTCATCCCCAGTAAATAATTCAATGTTTTGACATGATTTAGAGTCATCAACAGATTCAGTTTCTCCCTATTGGTATGAGGCCATTAATTACAGTGCTTTGCCCGAAGGAAGCTGCCCTACCGACATAATGTGTTATAGGATTTGGGCATTTTGTTTGGATAGGGCTTTCTTTTATTGTGATGACCCACAATAAAAACCTCTCAATTTTTCTCCAGAAGCCTCAACATTACCTGTGAGTTTCCTGTGATGAAGAAAGCATTGCTTATAATACTTGGTACTGTGCTCTTCCATAAGTTAGTACACATTCTACTGCTTCACTCATAAGAACATGTGCAAAAGCCATCGCCAAATGTGAAATGATAAGACTTATTTATTATGTTTATTTGTGATAGCCAAGACAAAATAATTCCCACACAAATCCCAGTGAGGTTTTCCCATTTTACCTGCTCACGGATCTGACCAGCATGCCTTCTCCTGCTGTAGACATTGATGAATGCTCCACTGGCAAAGCTGTCTGCTCCTACAACCGCAGATGTGTCAACACATTTGGAAGCTTCTACTGCAAGTGCCAGCTGGGCTATGAACTAAAATACACCAGTGGCCACTACAACTGTGTAGGTAAGAGCTAGCCCAGGGATGTTCCTTCTTCCTTCTTTTTATTCCCACAGCACATCTTCCCTGTCATTGCCTCCAGCACGTTGGCCTGTCCTGGGGATGCTGCCTCAGAAACGGGTAAAAGATGTCACACTAAGAATATTCTTGATGGGACTTTGAATTTTCGTCTGTCTGTATTTTTTTTTTTTCTGTAGCCTTATGAAAAACTGAATCAGTGGCACCTACCATTTAAATTGCCTCCTTGTGCCAAGTCAAGATGTGCAAGAGTTTGTTTTAAGTTGGAAACTCTTGACTAAAAAAAATGCTACTTCTGGTAAAGGTTTAGTTGAACCATTTTTTGTTGTCTTGGCTTCAAACTGTGATGAATAAGCAGTCCCACTATATATTTTTTTCTTTTTTTCATGTCATTATTGAGGAATGTGAAGTAAGTGCCTTCATGACTGTAAAAAACAGTTATTTGGATGGTTTGTACAGAACTTGGGGGGAAAAAAGTATGAAAATAGTAGGTTTCGATTACTTTTCAGGTTTCTGTTGCATGACAATGTTTCTCCCTAGAAAAAAAAAATACAGGCAAAAAGTTATCTTGACATGCTCAGGTGTTAAAACAAATGTCAAAACATGCTAAACTCCTGTTACAATCCATTAGCTGAATGCTGGAAGAACAGCAGAGTGTAAGTTACTGCAGCAGGTGCTGCAGGAATATTGCTCAAGCTGTTGACTACACAAGTGCCTGGAAAGGTTGGAACTACTACACATGCATAAAAGAGAGAATGAATGGGATTTGTTTAGATTTAATTGATATTGGAAGTGAGGGGTGGGAGGAAGATCATCAGGTTGGGAGACTTAAGTTTGCATTTCATGTCTGCAAACCCTGAGAGACTTCAAGTGGAAAAAATATTTTATTTTCTCATACTTTATGTGTGCATGGGGGAAAAAATGGAAAGGTCTCAGTATTCAGGATTTTATTTGCAAACTTAATCTCACTTTCAGACACACCAGACTTTTAAGTCAATCTTCCTGCTACTTGTTTGTTTGCTGACTTACATTACGAGCTGCTAAAAATGATGCAATCTGGATAAAATGTGAGTGGTACAAACATTTGTGCACCAACATGACTCCCTCATGTGGGATAAATCAGAAACATCTTTGTAACAGAGCAAAATCAAATACTCTTGGTGCCTGTACATTTTGCTGTGAGTTGAATGTAGTATTTTCTACTGAATTTTGCTTATTATACCTTTTTTCATGCAGCATCATATATATGCTGGAATGAGAGAGGTAGCTTAAAGATCTTGACATCTTGGCATGCTCAGGGTCACTTTCCATTGCATTCTTTCTACAGTGAATGAAAGAATGAGAATGTTTTGGTGAGCTCTTTTTTAACTGATGTCACACATTCCCTTGGTGCCTTTTGGATTTTGTTAATAGAAGAGTGTGTACAACCTATAGTTTGAATCCTGTTCTCAGTCAGGAAATCACTGCATTCACCCTGTCTTTACTGGGATGCTCTAGGTTTTCCATGGATGCATGCACCAGCATCTGTGCATTTGGAGCTGACACCAAGCATTCTATCCTTGTGTGAATTCTTCTGCCTCTGATGGTCACTGCACTGCCTTGGTCTCATGTTAGTGCTTATATACCTGGAAAGAGATGGGTGCCACAAACAGAGATGGGTGGCTGTCAGGAGCCTTGGGTCTCAACAGTTTTCACTGAAGCATTTATATCTTCCCCCAGATGTAAATGAATGTGTGACAAATACACACAGGTGCAACCTCCATGCAGAATGTCTCAACACCCAAGGATCCTTCCAGTGCAAATGTCAACAGGGATACCGAGGAAGTGGATTTGATTGTGCTGGTGAGTACCACTGGATATCAGGAATAGTGCTGTACTGTTTTTCTCCAATAATTGATCTTTAAAAGTCATGCTGCACAGTGCTGCAATACCAACCAAGCAAGACCTCTCCACAAAATAATAACTGCATGACTCATAGCATAGTTAATACAAGTATCACTTGTTCAAATTGATTTTGCCTGTAAGTCTCCAAATCTCATAATATCTCCAGGAACTGCAAGTAAGACAGAGAAGTGAATTTGAAGAAACAGAGAAAATAGTTTTAAAAATCTACTGTGATTTCTCCATGAATTCCCAAGGTTAGTCCCTCCCAGAAGAGTTTCAGGCTAACTTAGCAAAAAATAAGAAAAGGGAGGAAAGATGTGACTTCTGTTAAACTGTTTTCACTTAAAATTTTGCCTTTGTTTCTCTATTGAATATGGAATACCTCCTATAAAGATGTCATTCCCCATTTTAACTGAGTATGACCCTCAAGAATAAAGAAGGAAAGAAAGGCTGTTCTTGTCTTTATATTTAAAATGAACCTTTTAATTTATACCTTTATTTGTCCTGGCAGATGTTTCTTCTGCAACATCATTAAAGATGTTTTCCTCAAGAGGACACTTGACTCCTGCTCAAATATTTTAAAAGCTTTTACCTGTAGCAGATGAAGTCTACGTTATATATAAGTCTTTTCAAATAGTCCTTGATCAGATATGTCTTATGATTACACTTCATGGTCACTGATGTTCTCTGAGTCCCTCTGTTATTCATGTTCCTACTCTCACTATGGTAGCAATTGAAACTTACAATACACATTTATAAATTAATATTTTCACAGAATATTTTGAGTTGCAAGGGACCCACTAGTCCAACTCCTGGCCTTGCATGGGAGAGCACCATTTTGTTAAGTTCCAGCTTCCAGTAAAAAAATGTTGACTTTTAACAAGGAAGAATACACAAAAATCTGACAGTTATTTAAAGGTTTGATATGGGTGTAGATTACCACAGCAGAGCTGTTTAGAACATTCTTCTACTCAAATTCAATGTTATGAGCCAGGTTCCTTGCTAGACCACAACTCTTGTGGTATGTCACTGCAGCTCACTGAAATGAAGGACGCATTTGACTGGATATCAAAGCAAACTGACATATCTTGGTATGGTTTTGTTAAAACAAAATGTACCACAGCTGAAATGTTAAACAAATGCATCTCTGAGAAAAATAGTCTGGTTTGGTTTTTTGTTTTGTTTTTTTTTTCATTTATTTGCCTTTTTCTTTTTAATGAGAAAGTAAAAATTTCCAGGGAAATTTTCTTTTTGACTAATTCTATGTATAAAATATTTTTTCATCAAGCACAAATATTCAACAATAATGGTTGCTTAAATATAAATAACAAATATTTTCACTTGTGGAGAGAAATTTTTTTATGTCTAGCCCTGTATAAAAATCAGTTCTGAAGTCAGGTGATCCCTATCTTCTCACAGGTGTTTCTCTTACATAGTTTGTCCTCTGCCTACCTCCTGTCATATTTCCAATTACTGAAGTCTATTTGTTGTTTAGCAGATCCATGGCATTCATAAACTTAATAGAACACATGAAATAGAAAAGAGATTTATTACTAGAGAGCATAGAGGAATAACATAAAGTAATGAGAGCAGTCAGAGCTCACAGGCAGGTCAAAAGGTGACGGTCCAACTAGAAAGATGTAAACAACAATAGAGGGAGATTAAAATAAAATCAGTATTAGGTGAGCCCTGAAATGTAGAGATGCTAAATAGAGACTGGTTTCTCTGGTGGTAATTCCTCCACATATACATTTTTTTAAAGGAAAGTGAAGGAGATTCTTTTAGCTCTGAATGTTTCAATAGTTGACTTTTACTGCAATCCTCAGGAACACCTGACCAGTGTTAGATGGGGGCAGGACGTGTCTTGCTATTGGGGAAAATGTTTTTTTCAAACAGTGACACAAACAATTGGATGTACCAGCCAACAGTGCAACACTAAGTGTTCTCCATGTCATATGGCAATTGTGGAAAAGCCTTGCCTTTACTGCAGCCAAAAGAAATTTTGCTCTTGGGTTTAATGGGATGAGGACACCATCTTGGGAATTTAGGGGCTGAAGGCTGTGGCTTCACACTTCTTTTGGTGACAGTGGCTACAGTTCCTGTGGCCCATTCCAGTTCCCAGCAGATGGGCCTTGGCTTGTGCTGCAGCTAAACAAAAACGTTCTTAAATAAGTCTCCAGTGCTCCACATAATTATTCCCACAGAGCTGGAATCCTGTTTTCACAGGGAAGCATTAGTTCTTAATAGCAATTGTCTCTAGTATAAAAAACCCTGGTTACCATGGAAGCAGTATTTACTTTTTTAAAAAAATGAAAACTATTTTAATATATAACTTAATTTTTGGAGTATGAAAGGAGAGCAATTAAGCACATTGTTTATAACAAAATTCCTGTGGCTACATCTCATCAAATAACCTAATAAGTGATGTAATACACAATTCACCTTTGCAAAGAAGGTGGTGGAAATTCTTTCATTCAATTTGTATGTCAGTACACTAACTTGGAGAAGCTGCTGAAATGTCAGGCTGCAAACACTGCTGCTGGTATGGATATGACCTGTGATTATTAAGGCACCCTTTTGCCATTTAACACTGCTATATGTATGAGACATTGGAGACCATTTCTGAACTGTCTGTAGCACACATGTTGTTTGAGAATCCATAGAGATTAATTGATTTGAACGATCCCTAAAAGAGTCCTAGTCATTTCCACATCTGGCCTCTATCTTGCTGTAATCTGTTGCTGTTCTCAGGTTCATGTGTTTCCTGATTTCCTATTGTGCATTGAAAACCCACATTTCCCCTGCCACATGCTTCTATGTGTATTTCAGCTTTTATTTTATCTAAGAGTAGAGTCTTACAAGGTTTCGTAAGCAATTAAGATTCCTGGGGGGGAAGAAAAACAACCTATTTTTGATTCACTTTTTTTGGTCCTACAAAATAACAGGAAAAAGAATTACTATCTTTAAGTCTACAGGTATCACACGAAGGAGCTCAACAATGACACTCTTGTTATTGCCCAGCTAGAGGCAGAGGTTATTCTTCTTCATTATGCTTTGCTGGGTATCTAAGTGTCAATAAAAATTCATGCCAGCTCTCTCTCTGCCTCTTGTATTACTCATTCATTTTTTGCTGATAGGGTAACCCTTAGACCTTATATATATTATTTTGCTTTCTTATTAACTTGCCAATCCTGAGAAAGGTTTGGTTTGACATAATAAAGTTTCAAAGCTTCAAAAACGATTGTGGTTATATCGCTGGTGATATTCTTAAAATTTAATTCAGTATGGACTGAAACACTGCTATCATTCTTCAGTGAGTAACACTTAGGCTTTTGTCACCACACATTTCCTACTAGATGCCTTGCTGGCTGGTGTAGTCATGTATTAAGCACAGTCCAGCATGATAACTAGCCCTGATTTCTCAAAGTATCCTTCCCTAAATAAGACAGTAAAAATTTTAGAAATTAAATAGGGGAGCAGCAAATATTGGTAAATGATGTTCCATGGTGCTTGGAAGAAAATAATAGCCCAGAATCTGTCTTTTAACCTATCTATGAAAGCTTTCAGACTCTTTTAAGAATATCTAAAAGAGGTTGATAACTTTTAGAATGATTTCTGGAAGCATGTCATGCTGATCTAATCTTTACTCACATCTACATACTCCACCTACACCTGGTAGATTGTTGTCTGTCTCCCACAACACTTCTCCAACTCTTATATAGAGAAGCTATAAAGGGAGTTGTGAAAGGATTTGTAAGCCAATCTCCTAGGCGTGTCTCTCACCAGGTTTTTAAACACTCTGTGAGGTGTGAAGGTGGAAGCAGGGGGGTGCCTGCTGGAGTGCAGAGCAAGCTGTCTCCTACTGCATCCCCTGTATGGTCAGGGCCAGCACCAGCTGCAGTCCCAGGGCGTGTGGAAGGAAAACAGACCCTTGTCTGTCCCTCTCCTATATCATCCCTTGAGTTATTCCCTTTACACAATGCAGCACAGACTCAATGGGTTGGCATATGCTCTTTATGTATTTTTTTCAACTCAGCTTTCACAACTCAGTCATTAGATATCCTACACCAATCCATTTCTGTGGGTTTACAATTTTGTATAGCAAATGATGGCAGAAAAGTTTTACTTTTAGCCCTCAGCCACCATTTGCCTTTGTTTTCCTACTTCTCGCCTTTGTTCTCTCTAATTCAAAGAAAGAAAATACCTTTGAAAGCTGAGATATTTTCATATTAAGGCAATAAACAGAAACTGCATGAGCAGGAGGCATTAATCTGCATGGTTCCTGATCAGAGGTACATATGGAAGAGCTGGGATGGAATGCTCCACATTTCTTTGCACTTTCCAAAATTCTCCGCTTGTTCAGGTGTGTCCAAAGGCCATGGATTCAAAAGAACAGACTGAGTTTAGGGTGGTGTGTCCTTACATTGCATTAGCCCTCCTGCAATTTTTGGCTAGACATAAAAAGCCTCAAATGTACACCTATGGCTACTCTAAAGATGAATGCAGTTTGGAAGGAGACTAGTGCTGTATTCTAAAATATACTTGGTGTCTAGTGTTGCTGTTTCCACAAGCATCGAGATTTTCATAGTGCAGCAGCAAATTGGAGTCTGCAAGCACATGGGAATTTATGCCTTTTCATCCCCTTATTTTTGTCACTCCTGTCAGTTTTCCACACTGCTAAATTTTGCCCATACAAGGAGATTGGTTTTCTTATACTGCAGAGGTTATTATTTTGAACTGTAAGAGTTTTCCATTTCATGAGGAAACTTCAAAGCAGAAAGTAAAAGCAGATGTAAGGTTTGCTGAGCAGTCAGTCCTGTGGCCTTCAAAATCCCCATAGCCTCTCTATTAAAAGTGTGAAGTTTCTTGTTACTGGTAGTCAAGAGGAAATTTGTTTGGAATGAAGCTTTCCTGTTAATTTTTATTGCTGAATTCTGAGTTTCGACCCAGGGAACCTTACATCCTTCATGACATCATCCTCCAGAGGATACTTAGTGGAATATTAGTAAAGAGTTTATTTGCAAGTATTTGACAAGCAAGCCTATAAGTTTTATCCAAAAGAAAGGAAGAACAAATCCTCAAGTTTGACTTTCATTTTATTGGCATCTCTTTACTCCAACAGCAATCTCAAAAACACCTAAATGCTACAGTGAGCACACCAGAAAGACTCTGATTCTGTTCCTGACATACTAAATAGCATGTAGCTGCACTTGCCATTAAAAAAATGTGACAAATTCACAGTGATAAGATTGTATTTTCCAGAAGTGAATATAAATTCAGGGAACTTTCCTCTTTTCCTACTAGACTGAAGCTCTATTTTATTTACTGCTGCTTTTTCTTCTGCTGTGTCTCCATGAAAAGAGGCACAGAGAAAATAGTACTACCCAAGGTTCCAAGTCCAATCCATCTGTCTCAAAGTACTACTATAAAATTTTCATTAATACAAAGTGAGGAGCAAAAGAGGAATATATTCTTGCCCTGATAATATAATCATTAGACAGCAGAAGCAGAGGGAAATTAAAATAGCTGTCTTCCACCATCCTAATCCTAAAAGACTGTAGATACTGCAGCATCAATACTGACTGAGAATCAAAGACGGGAAGTAGTATATGAGGCTATTCTGATCCACTGATGAAAATAGTCTCTCTTAGTGAAAGAGCTTTTTTATAGCACACTGGAACTGCTCAGTTTTCATTGTTTCCTAGTTAGTTCACATAAAGGACTCAAACAGTAGTTTATGACATGGTTGTGCACAACATTTGATAGTAGTATCCAACAGGATGATTCCAGAATAATTAAAATAACACCACTGTATCCAAAACTATAAGATACATTATTTCACAATGGAGAGGAATCATAAAATGGTAAATTCTCAGGAAATGTTGCGTTTATATTCTAGTCCATCTAGTCCATTCTTGGGATTGCGAGATGGTAGCAATTTGGCATTCTTGGATGCTTCTCTGAATTTTGGTGTTTACCCCTTACAATTAAAATAGAGCTAAAAGAAATACGATGGAGAAGCTTGATGTATGTCTTCTCAGTATATCCTCCATTTCAGTATATCCTTCCATTTCCTGCCATGGAAGGAAAATTAGACCAGAGAAGTTCACAAAAGATAGCCAAAAGAAATACTCATTATTATTAGGCTGCAGTTGTTGTGGAGGGGATCCCAGCTCCATGGACAATTTTAGTTCAAAAACTGAAGAAGGATTTTTGGTATTTTGCCTGAGCTCCAGTGTAAAAATAATTTAAGTAAGGGGCTGTATGGCATGTGTTACTCCTGTGTTACACAGGAGTTCAAGGAGATCATTAGAGAGGATTGCTTTGGTCTTTTCACTGTAACTCAGACAGAGCTGAGTACAACAGAGCTGAACATGTGCATGTGTGCTCAGTCCTGTGCAGAACTGAACTTAGATCTTGTAGTAGAGAATTCAATTCTGTGTGTCTCTAGACCTTGTAAAGGACACCATGGTCTCATTTAAAAAACATTGTCATTGCTGGATGATTCCTTAGATGAATATTTTCTGTTTTCTTCTTGGTTCTAGTTATCCCTGAAAAGTCAGTGAAGGAAATTGCAAGAAGCCCTGGAACAGCTAAGGACACAATTAAGAAACTTCTTGCACATAAAAGCAGTGTGAAAAAGCATAAAACAATCAAGAATGCAATCCCAGAAGCAGCTGTGACACCACCTTCTAAGACCCACTTGCAGCTGCTGGACTATGAAGGTGGAATTGATCTTGGTGGGAGCTACAGTGAAGAAGAGGAAGGAACTGCAGCTGCTGCAGAAGAGGAGGCAGAAGAGTCAGATGAAGAGGAGAAGGAAGATTTTGAAAATCAAATTGATGAGCGAAGCCTTAGAGGGGATGTCTTTTGTAAGTTTCTTTGTTTTTTAAAATGTCTGGCTTCAATGTAAATATGTGTAAACACTAAAAATCATCACAAAACATTACAGACACTTTATCAGAATTTACTTGTAGAAAATGAATCATAGAATCATAGGATGGTGAGGTTCTAGTTAATACTTTTGAAAATACATTTGAAGACTTTGAAAAACACAGCAAGAAGTTGTACAGCATATTAGAACTAGATCATCTTTAAGGTCCTTTCCAACCCAAGTAATTCTATTATTATAACTGTTTTTTAGTGCAATTGTCTCAGTCAAACATTCTTCAAAGTAGTGGCAAAAATAATTACCATGAAAAACACACACTGTCAATTGTTCATTCATTTTCTCTTTCCAAAGTATAGAAAAATAATAAATACTATCCCACAGCAATTAAAATTATAATAATAATAATGAAAAAAAAATGAAGTTAACATTCAGTTTATTGCTATTTAACCTGGAAAGAGAGTTAAGTATATATTTTTAAAGGAAAGAGAATTTTAAAGTCCTCTGGAAAAAATGGTCTGTAAAATTGTAATGCTGTAAGACAGCCAAGAAAAAGTATAATTATTCACTTAATACATTGGAGAATACAAGCTTTTTTGCCAAAGGCATGCTCTTAAAGCTGCTCCTTTTTTTGTGTTCAGTGGTAATTGGCCTGTTTCAGTTCAAGCTAAGGATGTAGACTAATATTGTTTCCTCAAATTATGCTAGGGAGCTGATAAACAGAACAAAGTCAGGTCTTTGCTCACCAATCTCCTCTCCTCCTGTAAATATTAACAGGGAGTGCTAATGGCATGTTTTAAGTTTGCTGACAATACCAAAATGGGGAGAATGACCCATTCACTGAAGAGCA
The DNA here is from genome assembly GCA_013397075.1 of Rhabdornis inornatus. NCBI lineage: Eukaryota > Metazoa > Chordata > Aves > Passeriformes > Rhabdornithidae > Rhabdornis > Rhabdornis inornatus. The sequence goes on from VWZS01009142.1 coordinate 325,499, forward strand.
GCACTGCTGTTAAAGGGCTCTGGCCAGGCTGTGGAGGTAAACTGACTGCAACAATATGAAGTTAAAAAAAAAAAGATGGAAAGGGAGTGAAAAGCCTTGTGCTACATTATGGATTTGGGATGACTGCTTAGGAAGACGCTTTGCAGTAAAAGGCAAGTTTTGCACTTCCCAATACAAGACAAATGGGAATGGGACACACTGACATGAATCTAGAAGTCCTTCCTCTGCCAGGGAGAACATGAGGAGAGGCTGAGATAAGTTTTTTTCTCAGCTTTGAAAGGGGAGGGCTAAGAAGAGATCTTATCAATGTCTTCAGCTATTTAATGGGATGTTACAGGGAAGGAATGGACAGGCTTTTCTTGAAAATATACAGCAATAGGACAGGAAGTGATGAATACAAGTTGGAACAAAAAAAATTCTCATTAGATACAATGAAAATACTATTTCACCATGAAGGTGGACGAAATTTGGGATGGGTATGCAGAGAGGTTGTGAAGTGTCTATCCTTGCAGATATTCATAATATGACTGAACTGGGCATTGAGCAATACCCTGATCAGGAAGTCAGACTAGGTAACCTAAAAAAGGCTCTTTCAACCTGCATGATTCTGTGATTCATTCTATGTTTTCAAACAAGCATTTCAAAGTAGTTTAGTAAACAATGAGTGTAGACCAGCATCCTGGAAGATGCTTGCATTTCTCTCTGGCACTATAAGCACAAAAAGTCACAATTCAAGAATCAGTAATTTTTCTAAAAAACCAAAACATCTGCTACCCAGCTGCATGCAACAAGAAACTTCTGTTTGTCAGCTTTTAACCGGATAAAATGGTGACAAATTTCTGAGTAATGGTGCCATGCCTCCCAGGTGGAGGATTCTGTACTCAGGGTATCACTCTCCCTCTGGCCAGCTACACCTAAGCCCCAGACTATGTCTTTACTCAGCCTTTCACTCCTGACTAGCATGTGCCACTTCCTCTAAAGAAGTGTCCCTTCCATCTTCTGAGGATCCCTTCATAAATTACTTACCTAAAAGAGGTAGCAGGTGCAGGAGCTGATGTTGAATTGGGGTAGAAGTTTTCACTGTATGGCAAACTACCCTTGGGGTTCAGCCTTGCCATGCTGGTATTGCCAAATACATTTGAGACTTTCAGAGCAAAGGATTAAGTGACTTACCTCTGTTCTCACAAGAAGCAATAAAACACAGGTCTTCTGGTGGCCATACTTTTACATTTAGAGAACTGTGTTTCACACTGATTTCTGCCAAAATACTATCCTGAAGAAGGACATAGCTCTTCCCAGTCATGCTAATTAATCCAAAGCTGGCCATAATTTTACAGAAACTGGAGAAAGTGAGCAGAAGATGGTTGCAATATTTATGTTGATGTTTGTTAAGATTGGGTTCTCAGGTACTCAGGCTTCTTCATGAAGGTAAGCTAATGGGGAGCTTGTGTGTGCCAAGAGGGTGGTGTGAATTGACCAGATATGTTGGGCTGAATGTGATTACACTGGGAAAGACTCAAAAAGATTCACTAATTACCAGCAAAATGCTTGTGGAACCTGAAGCGAGCTTGACCCTTGGCAAGAGTGTGTTCCCCTGCAGTTGCAATTTCTGTAGGGTTAAAAGCTTCTATTTCTTAACAGAATTGCAGGAATATTGCTGATCTATCTCTTTTAGGAGCACAGTACTGATAGGTTCCATTATTATGGAATTAAATATTTATAAATAATATTCTTATTAGTTATAGATACATTTATTCCAAAATTTGTGCCATAAAGGACTATGGCCTTTTCTGATTCCGTAATTTTGAGGCAAGGCAGCCTGTTAAAAAAAAAGCAACAAAAAAGCCCCAAAAAACCAAAACCCAAGTCAGCCCTTCTATCCCTTCTGCTTTTCTGGGAGGGATGGATGGATGGATGGATGGATGGATGGATGGATGGATGGATGGATGGATGGATGGATGGATGGATGGATGGATCTCAGACATCTCAACAGATGTCTTTTACAGCCTGCTTGGACAGGTCAGGAAGGATTGCCAGGAATACTGCCCCTAGGTAGGGCCACCCTGGGTTTTGTTTAAAAGGACAAAGGGCTCTGCTCTCTCTGCCTGGTGAGACAAAGGGAACTTGGTCTCCTGTGCTAGGCTGCATGACCTGATGCAATTGTGAAGGGGGGTTTACGCAACCTTCCAGTTGAGAACTCAGTGCTACACTACTTGGAATGCACTAATTTTCCAGGTTTCAATTTGAGTGAGGGCACACAGGGAAAATCCTTTGTCTATAGGAAAATCCAAATAATATACTGTTGTCATGATGATCGGGGAGATTCTTTTTCAAGGACCTTCCCCACCAAACCAGGGCATTTGAACACCATATACCTGGGTTAGGCAGAGAGGCAGAGTCTACTTGTTTCTACAAAAATTACCACTACAGGTGACAGCAGTAACAATGAATATTTCTGCTTGAAAATATTAAAGCATTGTGGTCCATCTGTATTTTGCCTATACTCCCTTTGTTCCAGTCACATCTGGCCAGAATTTTCCCTTATAGAGCTAAGAAATTAATATGCTGAATTTGTTAGAGAGATTTTATTTTGCTAGGGGATTCTTGCAGAAAGTTGGTGTGCTGATTCATGCAGAGATAGCAGCATGCCCAAGACGTAGTTTCATTAAGTTTGTGAACTGTGTGTTATCTGTGGCTTTCTTGTTTGATACCAGCTGGGATTCAAGGACTTAAAGCATTGTGCCATTTTCATTTTCATTTCAGGATATATTGCTTAACTGTGTTTTCTTTCCTTTTAAATTTCCATGTGCTGCACTTGATCCTTGTTATCATAAAACTTCAGTCATGATTCAGGCACTTAATTGCTTGAACATTTGGCTTTAAAAACACTTTCAATTTTAATGATATTGAGTGATCCTTCAGAGAACATCATTAGCTCAAATATACAGCTCATAAATTAGATTTTTTCCTTTCTTTGCTCATGTCTTTTCAGCAGATTCCTTTACTACAACATTAAATTCCTCCATATAATCCCCTGAAGTATTCACATAGCATCTGCCTTTTGTATTATTAATATTGGTATTGTTTGTCTTCTGGGAAGAGTAGTTAATTAGGAAAAATAGAAAAGTCTCTTTAAATTGATGTATTATTTAAATTGATGTATTATTTATCATAGTAGTTTTACTACATAATAAATACATAGGGACCCATAGAAAAATATTGTAGAAAAAAAGGGAAATATTATATAGAGATGGAAATTATTAAAATAGGCCCAACTACCAAAATACTGGACCTTCATGAGAATTACTATTTACCAATTTTTTTTAAAAAAAACACACAATAGTTAAAGATAGCAAAGTGAAGCCCACAACATATAAGAAATGTCAAAATGAAGGTAATCAATGAAAACTTTTTTTTTCTTACATTTTTGTATCTTATGATAGTCTGAAATTACTTCAAATTACTATTTTCCATGGGATTCTTGCCTTGTCCAATGTGAAGGAAGGACCTGTCCTTTTGTGAAAAGTGCAGTTTAATTAATAGGAATATTTATTTATTAATAGCCTATTTATTGATATGGTTATTAATCATTAATTATTTATTCATTATTATTAAATATTTTCATAAAAATGAGAGTAAGCCATACTACTGAAAAGCTCTTTATTACATGAGAAGTGCCCTTTCTGTATACGGGAGAAGACACAGAGAGCTAGACCAAAGTACTTGGTTGTATAAGCAAGGATTATAGAGATGCTACACTCAAGCTCCACTGAAATAATTAAGTACAACCTTAATTCTGACAGTTTCTAACATTTTAGTGCTTTTTGCCTACCACTGGTAATTCAGAATGGTATTGCCAGCTGCACCTAAATTTCATATTCTCTACTTCATCAGTTTATGAAATTCACATCGTGCTTAAAACTCCTGTAGCACAATGTAGCCAGCCACGTTATTACACAGAGACTCTTCCTTTGGTAGCATCAAGGATGATAAAGAAGGATTAGCATTTGGCAATACTAAAAGTGGACTGTTCCCCTTATGGCTTCACAGCTCTGGATGCTGAACAAGAGAACTCCCCCAGTTAATCAAGATGTTTGCTCTCAATCTTATTCTTTTCTGGTAATTACACCACTCTATTAAGGCTCAGATCACAGCTCAGTTCATAGCTACACATGTCAGACTTCTGGCAAATGTAATTCTTTCAAAGCAAGATGTGGTAGCAGAGAAATGGGATATTACTACCTCTTATATTCTGCTTGACCTTTTACAGTCTTACAGAAAAATACACTCTGTTTTTCTGGGTTTTGTTTTTTTTAAATGGGCTTGATGACATCAGTGGTTAAGAATGTGTGGCACCATGATATGAAGGGGTTTGTATGTAGAGATTACGTATTAGCTATTGCTGCAGATAAGTAGATGGGAGGGCATCTGCAGTACAGAGAGAAGGATGGACTCTACTCTTCCTAGAGTGTGCTTTTGTTGGTAAGAGTTTTTTCTTAGGGAACATGAGATGAGACCTGCCTTTCTACAAGACTACTTGACGGCAGAAGAGCTAAAAAGAGTAATTCTGACTCCTGCCTATTACTTACGAGGGAGTAAACTTTGGATCATGGCTATGTCTGAGGATGGTCTGATGTAAAATGTAGGCACTTTTCAAGCAGCAAGGTTTCTTTGAAACCTTTCTGTAAGCTGAAGCTTGCAGTTTCTCATAATATGCAGCTGATATCTTTCAGTGAGTGCAAAACCTGATTGTAATGTCTGACTGAAAACAAAAACTGATTTGGAAACAAAACTGGACTCTTTTTCTGTCCATGACAGTTCTTTGCTTGATAGCACATGGCTACACCTGCACATATCTCTCTCAAGTGAATTCAAGTGTAATTCAATAACTTAACAAATAAATCATTCTGGCAGCTGTTGTTTTCTGTTAAATCACTTCACTCTTTCCAGAACTGATGATATTTTAATAGCTGTCTTCATTTTGGCAAGGGTTTTCACAGCCTGAGCCTCTTTCACCAAGTACAAGGCCAAGTTTATGGCTTGAGAGTAAACTTAACACCTAATCTGGATGTGCCTATTCCTAAATGTGTATATGTAAACAAAAATTAATTTGGAGAAATATATATTAATCCTTGCCATAAGTGTGAATATTATCCAGGTGATCTAAGCAATGCTCTGGGTTAGGGGAAAGCTACAAGGACAACAAGAGAGGACATGCTCCTGGCAATTCATCAGAAAGCTCCATGAGTCTTCATAAGATTCCATGAGTCTTCTTAATTCAGCACTTGTGGAAGTGCCTCCAAGGCCTCTTTGTTAGCGTGTGTTTTCACTGGTGTACACAGAGCAGTTTTTGACAGTTTTGATGGAGAAGAAAGGTTAAGTGGATGGCAGAAGTAGGAGGCTCTGGATTGCAGTGGCTTCTAAGTATATTCTTAAAACTGAGTATATGTGAGCATGTTGGAGTATTTAAATGGAAAGCCCTAGCTCAGTCAAACTCATGGGAAAAAACCTCCTCTCTGAACAAATGTACATCCATGTGAAAGTAATGACTTTTAAAATATTTGGCATTTGCGTGTATGATACAATGCTGAGTAGGGAAAATTAATTTCCATAGCTTCTATCATCTGGCATTTTTGAGGAAGTCTGAGCTTTTCTTAGCACAGCTGCCCTTGGGGTGTGGCTGAAAAGTGAACTTCAGTTGTTTCAGGCTTTCCACTAATACATTCTCCAAGCAGTAATCCAAAGGCTTCTCCCTCGCTGCTCTAAAATGGCACTTTTAAGCTCCTCCTGTTTTCAAAGGTGGTCGTGAATATATCACAGGTATCATCTGTTTATGTGTTTGCAATGGGTGTGAAAGTGAAAGCAGACCTGTCCCTTATCTCATGTGTGATTAGTTACTTACACAGGGTATGCATAAAGAAGTTGAGACTTATGATTATTTTTTTAGTGAGTGCACTTATCTATTAATCACTTTAAATAATACAAAACAAACCTAATCATAGAATTTTAAAAGACTTATAATAATTTAAAGATTACTTAGTATAAACAAGAATATGTAATCTATCTCACCAGACAGGAGAGGATTTCTCTTGGTCTCTGAAGCTGAGAAATAATGCTTCTATTAATGCTTAATAATAAAGAGTAACCACCTCTTTCAGGCCAGTGTCTCAGAGAATGCCCCCAGCATCCATTGGTGCTGCTTTACTGACTCTTCCAGTTTGGCACAAGACACATCAAACAATTTTTACAAAATAACTTGCTCAGGGTGGCTATCAAAACATCAGTGCGTGCTTACCAGCTGTAACAGGGAGGGTGAGGAAGGAGAAAGGCAGTTGCTGGAGCCTTTCTTCCCAGCAGATAGGAGAGCTGATCAGGAATGCAGAACATGCACCCTAGCTGAGAGTGTGACTTCAGAAAATAAGTGTGACTTCAGAAAATAAGTGTGACTTCCTGGGCTTCTGTTACAGCAGCAAGAGCTATCACTGTCCTGAATACAGACCTGTGGGCCCTAATGTTTACAAAGTCTCTGACATTATCCATTTTTTGAGGCTGCTGTTGGCAAACTCTTGCCAAGTCACTGTCTCTGTTGTCTTGTAGAGTTCAGTTTAATTTGATTGTTATAGCAAGAAAGCAGATCAGCCCACTGAAGAAAGAGCAACATTTTATGACCTTTTGAGTCTGTAATTCAATGGAGCTGTAGCTCCAGTGCTTATAGGTTAGAAGGCTCAGTGCTGTGGAAAACAGCAGTTTAAGCAACTTTTTAAAATTCAGAGTATCTAACTCCAGTTAGGAATATGGGTTTGGTGGTGGAGTGGAAAATAAAATACATATATTGACTTACTGAAATTATGTCAATTGGTATAAAGGAATAAAGTTCCATTTTCTGTTCCTGTGATGACTCAGTACTTGACAAGTTGTTTTCCCTAGTTCCCAAGGTAAAAGAAGCAGCTGCCTTTGGCCCTCACCTGGCACAGAGGAAAATTCCACTGTCGAGACCAGAACAAGAAGGTGGCTTATTTTTATCATACAGTGTTTGTTTTCCTGTGTATTGTATTTTTTTGTGACAACCTGTGTTAGCCAAGTCAGAACTAGTTTAAAAGCCTTTAACATAAACCAAAGATTTTGTGAACACGTTAGAGACAGTAACGTGGCCAAACTATGCTACCAGTTCCAACGTGTCCTTTTCCAAGCATACTTTTACTGTTTATAACCCATGCATAGAAAGTTTCCCCCACATTAGAACTTGACTTGCAATTGAATTTCACTTGAATAATTTCATAGTCATGATAAAATAAAGTAGCTTCTATTGTCTATATAATGAAAACATGTTGCATAGGACACAATAATCTTAAACAAACAAAATAGACAGATGTGCTGGTTGACAATATTCTTTCCAATTTAGAAAGCAGTAATCTCAGAAATAATGGATACAACAAAGCTCTCTAAATGCCATGTACTTCATGTCTCTGTCTCATTATAAAATACATTAAAATAACAAGAAGGATGCTTCTTTTTGAGGAAATTCAGATGGCTGACATATTACTCTTAATCTGATCTGTCATGCTTGCATTGCACAATGTTCCTTTGTGTGTCTAATGCTTTTCATCTGCACAGTCATGAAGGCCGTGGTGTGCTCTGGCTAGCACCCTTTCCAGTGTGCTCTAAAAGTCAACTCATCTGGGCTATTCCCAGCTCCATGTAGTTGGAGTATCAGGTGCTGGTGTAAGGGTTTATTCTCATGGGATGCCAGTTTCTCTCAATGGATAGAACTGGAACTTGAACTGATTGCAACTACAGCAGTGTAATAAATGGAGAATGGAGAGCTCTAAAGCAGGCAGATCTCAAACAATTCCTGATGCTCTAGTTCAACATTAACAGCTCCAGCTATACTTGGGGATTTGCAGGGACTCAATATACAGAAGTCACAGCATATGAACTCATGTGCAGATGCAAGTAAAAAGATACTGAACTAAAGAAAGAATTACTATGTAAATTCTAATATTTTGCTTTTTTGCAGTTTCATCTAGGTCAACACTATCTGAATTCAGATTATAATTTTGGAATTATCTGAACATTCATAACTGTATGAATAAAGAGCAAAATGTTTTAACAGTACTTAGGATATAGTGCTCCTCTTATCTCTGCCAATATTTTTTTCAGTTGATTGCAGCTTCAGTCGAGGGGTATGTGACTGGAAACAAGATGCTGATGATGACTTTGACTGGAATCCTGCTGATCGAGACAGAGGTATTTAAATATGTGCCATATAGATAGTCTTTGATTTGATGGCTTACCCCCTCCAAAAAAGGGGGTGGGAGATGAAACAGAATCTAGGATTTTTCTTTTCTATCAGTGGGTTATCTTTATAAAAGAAGAAAGGAGGCTGAGGATGCTAGAAGTGGATATTGTTTATTTGAAATGTCCAATAGCAAATAGTAATCGGCAACATATTTCAACACAAATAAATCAAAATATAAGAAAAATTATTTGAACATAACTGTTCAGAATTGCAAACTATAAGGCAATGGAAATCTTATCAGCTATGTGTTGTGTCTCTCCAAGATTGGTAGGACATTTAATCACACATCTGTCATTTAGATGGATGTGGCAATGTAGTCACCCACATGGCTTAAATATCGCTGGGATAACTGCTCAGAAATCTCAAACCCTGCAAGACAAACTCAGAATAAGCCAAGGACAAAGGGCCTATTCAAGAGCAACCAATACATGAACAGGTACCAATGGGAGTCCGCTAAAACCTGAGAAGGAGCTCCATGAGAGCAATGTGGGACTGCTGAGTGGGTGTATATAAAAAGGGGGGACTGGGCGAGTTTGTGTGGAAGGATCTCTCTTTCTCTGTGACACAGAAATGTTGCAGAAGTTGCTGCAGTAGTGACCAGTGGATCCTACAGATCCTGCAGGCTGCTTACACCAGTTCCCACATGCACGTTCTCTCATTTTTCTCTCAGAGTCTTTCCATGTTAGTCTTCACTAATCCTTCCTCTCCTGCTCCATATAATTCCCTAAATCCCTTCTCTGTGCTGGCACTTCCAGGAAGACCTTACCCTGGCCTTATCCTGTCTCCCTGAACTTACATCTGCTGTTTATGACTTCATTTATGGCCCAGATGTTTTATTCTTTTAAGACTTTGTGTGTGTGTCTGTCACTTCACTGGTCTTCCAGGACTTGTGAGATAAGCAGTCAGTTCCCTTGTGAATTTGTCATCAATGCAGAGGACAGTGGAGAGAATATTGAGCTAGCTCAAGTACTGAAATAATCTGACCACAGAGGCACAGCAGCATGTTTCAGACTGTTGCATTTGAAAAACAGATGGTTTTGCCTTTGAAAGATAGTGCAAGGAAGAATGTCTGTAATTGCCAGTGAAATATGAACTCATCTCCTCTGTAAACTGATCTGACTTCCAACAGTACAAGTTTATTCCTTGCTAAGTGCACTCCCTGCTGTTTTTCTCCAGTGTGATTTTAAATTATTGAAGTAAACTAGCTTCAGGTTCCCCTTATTTTCTTAGCAAATGTATTCAAATTGCTAATAAATAATACATGTGCATTAAAGGTGATTTTTAAAAATTTTCTTTTTACAAGGTGATGGCTACTACATGGCAGTTCCAGCTTTTGTGGGGCACAAGAACGATATGGGGCGTCTAAAACTTCTCCTCACTGACCTCAAACCAAAGAGCAGCTACTGCTTGATTTTCAGCTATCGGCTTGCTGGGGAGAAAGTGGGAAAGCTTCGAGTGTTCCTGGCAAATAAAAAAACTGCTCCTGTCTGGGAAGAGAACAAAGGAAAAGATGAAAAGTGGAGAACTGGAAAAATAGAGATATTTCAGGGGGCTGAAACAACCAACAGTGTAAGTATAAAACAATTTATAAGCCAACTACCATAACCAACACGCCAATTTAATTTCCTAATCCTCAAGTTCCACCAACTGTTTTATAGGCTTCAGCAATCAAAAGGCTTATCTGAAATGGGAAACAGAGACTATATTTTAGTGGGCATAAAAGTTATCACCTGGTTGTAATTTCAGAACTGAATCACCCCCATTGGTTAGAACACTGATGCCAGTAATTCTGTCATTTTGTAAAAATACTGCATCACATCATGAATTAACACAAGTAATCAAAATCTGCCCTTAATATCTCATGCAACAGAAGCATACATACATGCCTGGAAAAATGAAAAATTTTCATTTCATAGAAGAGGATGCTCTCAAACCACACTAAACTAGATCATTAGCACAAAAGGAGACATCATGTATAATCAAAGAGGGGCCATCACTTTAGGAGCAGGGCATACCAACAGGGAACACTGTGCACTGATGTATCCCTGAAAACTGCCTCAATCAGGACTTCAGCCAGTTTCTCCTCGAAAATCTGGGGCCTGCTTTCCATTTCTGTGATGGAACATTTTCAGTGGTGTGTAAAGGCTTCTACTTTATAATTGAATACAGTGAACATAAAGGAAACGCAAGCCCTTTTCAAGGTCCTTTGCACAGCTGGAATGATGTAGAAAAGTCCTTAAATAAATAAGAATCAGACCATAAAATAAAAAACCCAGACATCCTATTAAAAAAATAATCCTCCTCTTTGTATGTAGTATACATACTATACTCAGTACATATGAGAGTGTGTAAATATGTATAGAATATACACACAAAAGCCAAAGATCCAAATAGATCAGAAATGAAGAGTTGTAATGTCTGCAATAAATGAAATGCACGAGCATCACATGCTGTGATAAAACTACATTATTATAAGAGGATTTAACTCAATTAGCATTTTTTTTACAATAAAAATAAGCTTATTAAAGTAATCCACTTGGTATTGTAAATCTCTGCAGAGAATTTTAAATCTAGTTCAAATAATGCACAAAAGCTTTAAAAATGGCAACGATTCAAGTCATTAAGTCCTGTGTTGTATTAAAATATTCTCCATTTATAGCATTATAACTAATTAAGAGTTGCTAAATGGCTGGATAAACTACATTTTCACCCTTAATACATATTTTTTCTTATGACAGGTCACTTTTGAATCAGAACGTGGGAAGGGTAAAACTGGAGAAATTGGAGTGGACAATGTTATACTAAATTCTGGTCCATGCCCAGAAGAAACCTGATAATGGACATTTGAGTACACCAGATTTAATCCTATTTTTCACATTTGCCTTATTAGTAGTGTATTTTTGTATTCTTTTCTTCATAAAAAAAGCCAAAATAAACCTATAAAATTGTGCCTTGAATCTAATGCAACAATGCAAACAGAAAAACTGATGTGCAAGATGCAGATTATGTTTTTTTATGAATTCTTCTGATTTTAATACATGCATTGAGTGTAATACTACTGTATTTTATAATTCAAGGTCAGGGTTTCTGAAGTATTATTTGTCTAGCTTTTTTACAAATTCTACATGCTTTTATTTCTTAAAAATCTTCTTGAGACTCTTCATTAGTCTTCTATTTAATTTCTTCTACTCCATAAGAGCATGAAGCAGTGTTTAAGAGAATGTTACTACTTCTGGTGACATAATTAACTTCTTAGTGGGTATACTGTTCCAAAAATCAGTATCCATCACCCTGTGTGCAGTCAGGCAATCAAACACAGAGCCAAGGTGTTTGTTTATTTAAATAATTGTGCAAAGATAAATCCACTTGTGCTAGGTAAATCCACAAAGCCAGCACACCAAGCAGAAATGATACCACTATTTATATGTTGTTAATCTTGATATATTCCACTTATCTAGTATATATTCAGTGTTTACTGCCCTACTATTGCTGAGTTGTGCTGAGCTGGCTTCTTATCTTGGGCAGCCTGGTGGCCTTCAGTGTTTATTATTGTATTATTACTGAACTGTGCTGAGCTGGCTTTGTTAATTTCTTTTTATCTTCAATGTCCTGCAGTAGCACACCCTTCCTCCCAAATTTTGTCACCCCTCTGGGTCTGTGATCTTTGAAGCATGTCAAGCTCTAAACTTTAATAAAGTAATTCTATTGACAAATAATTTATCTTAGACATGAGATAAATATTCAATCTATTGAACAAGTAGGAAGAAAGTGAAGACCTTCATTTCCTTTTTGATGGAGCTAAGCAAGTTGTAAGTGGATTCACATCTTTGAGGAATACTTTCATTACCAATAAAGTATGTAAAATACTTTGATTGTCATCAGTGTCTTTGAGTTACAAAAATCAGTGTTAAGAAATGATCCCTTTACAATTTTATAAGCATTTAATGTTCACCATTAACAGCTGATGTTACCAACTGGCACAGAAAAACAAGTGCAAAAAGAATGACCCATTATTAATGTTTAAGAAGCTTCACATTATGTACTGACCTTCAGGAACAAAAGGCTCCTGCTGGATTGCAGGCCTACTTTACCCCATTAGAGGTGAGAAAGAATGATTTTCATTGTCCAGGAGACAGTATGACCTAGTGGCCACAAAATAAGGCTCCTCTTACACAATTGAAAAAACATAATCTTTGTTGTGAGTTCCTTCATGACCCTTCAAACATCAACAAAGGGGTGGGGACTATCCACCATCCCCAGGAGCAGGAAGGTGAGCAGAACTTTCTCTCACAGAGCAAGGGCTGCCACCCACTGCCATGCTTGCCCATGCTCACAAGTGCATGTCAATGTACACATACACGTTTGAGAAGGGACCAGAATCCAGGTTACATCTTTTCTGAAAGGAAGTCAAATGACAAAGCTGTGAAAGACAAGAATGTTATTTTTGTCTTGTGATCTGTGCAGAATGTACCTAATGGATTCTAAGAGAACAGAGAAGCCCATGGAAAAGCCCGGGTTCAGGCAATGTTCAGTTAAATAAGTGTGCATACATTTTCCTCTTGGTTAGCTCTGTGTACCCCCTTCCAGGCTGGCTGCTCACTGTTTATTATTAGTGACTCTCTTAGTTTTTGTATGAAGCAGGGTACATCCAAAATGACTGAATTGAATTGTGTACTCTAACACTGAAGAATTTTGAAGCCTATATGAACCTAAGCTTTAAAACAAAAACACTACACCCATTCAAACACCTTGAATTGCACCCATGAAGCAAGTCAGGGATACTTGAGAGATTTCTTGCTGAAACACAGTATTTTTGTGCTGTGCACACAGTTGTGGAAAGGGTAGGAAAAACTGAGTCCACCTAAAATGTACATCTGGGCATTTCTTGCATGGGCAGTTACTGGGCATAGATAGATAAACACTGCCTGTGGAAGGCATAGTATCTAAAGGGTATTCACTTAATACACAGAGAGTAAACACAATGAATATATAGGTAATATTTGTTTATTTTTGGTTGAATTGCAGCCCACCATGAATCATCACTGGAACCAATACTTTAGTCGTAGAACTCCATCCAAAAGTCAAGTCAAGAAGATTTTGTATTTCATGGAATGAGTAAGAAAATTATTTGCACAGATCAGTACCAACTAACTGCAATAGCTGCCATAAGGCTTTTTGTAGGAGATGAAGAAGCAGTGTCCCATTTGTTTGTAATGAATTATCATACACAAGATAGCTTGCATCATAGAAGATCATAATTCTAGCATAATAAGATCTGAATAGAAAAACTGAAACCTTTTTTTTTGTTGTGAATAAATTCAAAGATAGCTTCTGCAAAGCAACAAAATAAATCCATTCCGTACAGAAAATCAAATAAACCACATCAGTGCATCAGCAAATTAACTGGTATTGTTTGCAACATTCATTCTGAAGATGGAACTGCTAAGGGCAAAACCTATACGTTTCTCCTTCTGATGAAAACAGTTAAAGGACATATAATGCCTATAGTCATTAATGCCTCAAAATGTTCCTGACAGTTTTCCATTACTGTCAAATCCATTACTGGCATTATTATTTTAGACAGCAAGGAACCTGCACTGGGAGTATTTGAGCAAGTTAAGGTTATGCTGTAGTCAAGTGGCTTGAACTTTGATAACATCGTCTGTAACTCCTAAGTCTGATAACTCACACTTTAGAGACTACTCTGCCTGCAAGTTAATGGGAAAAAATAAAAGAGCTTCTAACCAATTGCCCAAATCTATACTGCGTCTTTCAAAAGCTACTCAACAGATATGATCGCTTAATCTTGAATGTTGTAACAAAAGGTTTGAATCACTTTTCTTCAGCTGCCAAAAGAACTAACAGAGGCATTTCATTTTGACTATGGTGAATACATGGAAATGCTGAGGCATGTTCCCAAAAGATGGTTATCTTTTAACCTGCAGTTGAAAGGAACTTGAAACATTTTCCAGCTATGAGATGTTATTTTACATATTAAAAACTTATTCCCAAATGCCATTTTTCAGGATCAAAAAGATGAAGATAATGAAGAGAGGTTTTCAGTGACTACTGCTCATACTTACTTCATATTTGCTATATTGTTAATGACAGATGCATACAACTGCAGGTTCTGGAGGTATTGTAACTCATGACTGTATATTAAAGAAAAGGTAAATAGCAATGAAGCATAAGTAATTTGCTTGGTCATATGTGCAGCTGTTACATTAAAGCTCATCATAGTGAAAGATTTCTAATAGAAAATAATTTCTAATTTTAACAGTTACTAACCTCTCAAATACCTGACTTTAAAGTTTGATTTCAACAAAATTAGACATACAGTCTCTCAGACCACCCCCAGTAATACAGGAAGGGTACACTATACAACTGTTGAGAGAACTGATTATTAATTTTTTATTTGGGAAATACTAAGCTGGGGAATATTTAGCCTTCTGTGATTCAGTGATTTCTATTTTTTTTTTAAATAGCCTGACACTCTGAAAACCTCTCAATTTCTCAATATTTATGTAATGCCTTATACCAATTTCTATTTCAGATATACTCCTGAGTAGAAACTTCTCTTTCAAGAGATTTGAGAAATCATTTTAAAAGTGATCCTTTTACATCCTCAGGTAAAAGCTAACTTCAATCACACATTTAGAGGGTTTTATTAATTAATCTGAAATGAAAAGGAAGTATTTAAAAGCTAAACATTATGTAAAATAATACAATATATGGTAAACAATTAGTGTATTTAATTCTGATAGAAGTAAGGTCTTAGTTAAAGGAAACAGCGTGTCCCTAGACATGCCTTAAAACAGAATTTAATTCTTTTTTTTCATATGCTTCTTTTTACTTCCATGAAAAGACAGTTCTTCTCCAACAAGTAGGATGGTTTACAGAAGCACTAAATAGCTCCTCAGATATTTTCTGACAGGGCCCAAGCCCCAGCTGTCCCTCAAATGATTCCCATGAAGAGCCTGGGAGTCAAAATGCTCCAAGAATCACTCCCAGGAGCCAGTTCACATGCACAAGTGCCACTTATTTGTTGGGTAGAGGAGTTGACATGTTTATTTTTCTGCAGTTTGTTCCTTAGAAAGACAGCAAAGTTAGCAGCTCATTCAGGCACTTGAAATCTTTGCCCAGAGCTGACTGCCCTGCTCCATTGCTGTACAGGGCTTAACTTTGATGCACAAAATCTGTTTGCTGAACTGGACACCTCTGGGGCGCAGTCAGTAAATCTGACTTTGGTGGATAAAGCCACCAACCAGAGTCTGGCTTTGATTTCAGGTTGATAGCAGTTTAGTGTTAAATCTCTGGGGTTTTATTCACTGCAGATTATTACAGTTACTTTAATCTCTCTGCTTTGACTCACTGCAGTATTATATATTCTTGCTATATTTGATATCTTAATTAATGGCATTTTTGTGTACTGCGCAAGGATTTGTCTTCCCACTTGAAAAATTACTCAATTTACTATTATACAATAAAAAAACAGAAGTCACAAATATGATAAAATTGTACAAAATAATGATAAAAACTTCTAGAAATACATGCCATAAATTAATTAGAAAAAATACACTTCAAAATCACCCACACATAAACTATCCTCTCCTCAAGCATTAATTTTATTCTTAACTAAGTAATGTTAACAGCTGACTTTAAAAGTGCTAGAACAGATACTGTATTCAAGAAAGCCACGTTCACTTGCAGTGAGTTAATCATTAGCAGCACCTTCCTGCCCAGGATGTAAGTATATGGGAGTCCTAATTCTCTTTGTCTTCTTTGAAATTTTCAGGATTTTAAAATAGTCACCCTTTGCAGAAGCAAGGGGGCACCTGTAGACTGGCCCAAGTATGTGCACTATTGAAAATGCATGTGAAGGTGTGAATAGCAAGATAATAATGTTTGCCTTTATGGTTCAAGTAAGTTAAACTGAAAGGTGGCTGCAAAGAATCTTGTGATACTGAGTGAGTGTGCAGGTAAATGGGATATGAAAATTAATTGTGCATCACCACAAGTAATGGAATAAGAATAAATAACCAATCTTCTTTATATCTATACAGTCCCTGGCTCCAAATTAGCTAATACCTCTAAGGAAAATGGTCTGAGAATGATTGCATTTTGTTCTGGGAACTCACTTGCACTGAAAAAGATCCAACATATTTTTCCCATGTTTCCTGTACTGGCATTGTAATACACCAAGTTGTGTAGTGGTGGAACACAGGATCACTTTGTAGTTGATCTTTTTGCTGCCTCCTTCAGGAGGAGAGTCGATGGACTAAGATCATTGTCACTACAGTTTGAGAGCTTTCTTTAATATCCAATAACTATTTCAAGAGCACTATGTGTACATAAACAACCCCAGGGCTTCCACAACAAATTCGTACTTGGCTCACCAACACCAGACTGGTTCACTGCTTATGCATAGCAGAAAAGGAGACACAGAGAGAGAGAGCTGCTTATCTCAATTTCCCTCAAGTGAAGTACTCTTCAATGCTTAACTAAGCAAGTTACTCAGATGGCTTCATAACACTCCACTGACTCTGGCAGAATTTCTTCATAATCCTCCCAGCAATTCAATTTCAAGTCTTCCAGGTGGTATGATACCCCCACCATGTACTGGAACTCCTGCCAAGAGGAAGAGCCAGGAAACACATGGGAAATATCTCTCATCAACGCTACCCTGTTAACTATGTGCATCATCCTCATAATCCTAAATTCAGCACATTCCAGTGTTACAGAAAATGCACAGGAATCTCAAGACCTGGAAATAAACAGCAGGGGAAGCCATATCAGGAGAGCTGAGCAGCATTACTGCCAAGCTCACCCACTGCTCAGTGCTGGAGGCTTTATCTCATCACACAGAAACAGCATCAGTTTAACGCCAGCCTAAGCAAATCCAGGGCCTCATCCTCCCTCTCAGAACTGGATCAGAGCCTAAAAATGTGAAAGTGACTCTTGAAATGAACAGCCATCCAAGAAGTCACTCTGTGTGAATCAACAAACTTCACATGCTGTGATTGAAGGTACTCTTATGAAATGAAATCTAAGTCCCAAAGTATGGCCCAATTCTTGGATTTTCAGAGTCTATGAATAGAATATTGATATAGGATTCCCTTCCACATATCATTAAGGATGGAGCGAGATGATTGTTCAAAACAGTTTGCTCCCTATTTAATTTCATTATAATACTTTGCTTCATGGTTCATATTATAGTGGGTTTTTTTTTCCCCTCACTTGCTAGTAGAAAGGTAGGGAGCCTTTTCAAGAACAGAATCACATTTCTGAATTTTGGCTTTTTTTTTCTGGGAACTCTAAAATCAATACATACTTATTGACAGGATAACCTTTAAACAAATAAACCTTAAACTGAAGAAAGCTCTCCAGGAAAAACTGTAGTGCTGGATCATGAAACGAATGTCATAGGTCCTATTATGACATTAAGATAGGACACAATTTAAAAAATAAAAATATTTTAAAATTATTTTATTAATAAATAATATCCACGCATTTGGTTTTGGGGTTTTTTGTGGCTTTTTATTGTTTTTTTTTTCTTTTCCTTTAAAAAGAACAATTGTTTTAGAAAAAAAAGCCAAACAAATTACAGAGGCTTATTTGAAGCATATACTATTCCCTACAGGAACCTTATAATGGAACAACATTTTTCCAAATAGTTCTCTGGACACTCAATACTTTACCAGCTGGCAGAATATCTCCATCTGTTGAATAGAAGCCTATGTTTCTAGAAATGCAGATACTTTTCACAGCCAATACTGAAGTTTCAAGGAAGTTATAACTGTTAGAGTATCACTGATATTATCCTGGAAAACAATACAAACACAAAGACATACACATATATCATTACATACCTATGCATATATGTATTAAGTTAATGAGTGTATAATTTTAATCATATTTTTTCTTTTATTTTCTTTACTTCAGAAGTAATTGAGAAAGCATTATTGCATCTGTTCTATAAATGGGAAACTGGAACAATGGTCTCTTATTTATTAGATCAAAGACAATTTAATGGAGATGCCCAAACAGTCCTTTGAGTGAGAAACCAGTCTCCAGGAAGGGCATCCTCAGTTCTGATCCCCTCTCAAAGGAGGGCTAATCACAAGGAAAAAGCCATGCTCCTTTTTTGACTTCCTGCCAAGGGAGCTCTGCACCTCTGTAGAGGTAGGGCAAGGCACTTTCTGCTGAGGACATAAGGAATCTGGTATGTACTGTTCTCACAATCATACAGGCACAGAAAGACTAAAGGAAACTGGCATTTAAAGCCTTGGAGCCCCAAACTCACACAAAACTGCAAACTCCTGGATATAGCAATGAGAGCTGCTGCTGACTCCCTGACATATGTAGGCTGCAGAAATACTTCAAAATATGTAACACAGACCACTGGATGACATGCCACATTTGAACCTGGAAGGTTCCAATCTTGCTCTGCTAGTATGTTACTGTGCCATTTCTAGACAGTCATGCTTCAAATTCTTGATCTCTTCTTTCATAAAACTCTTTGGCATAGGTTTTGTCCCACAGTTTTTTGCTGTGTAAGACACAAGGTAAAAAGGAAGCCTGACTTCAGCTGTGGCTTTCAGCTACTCAGGGCTAACCACTGCATCACATGTTCAGTCCCTGAAGAATTCATGAGTTTGGCACAAACACGTTGTGAGTGAAGAACTGAACAGCATTAGCAATCAGTGTGTAACACAACCACTGCAGCACTAGCAAGGAAAGGTTTGAGATCACTCAGTGTCGAGCACTGATAAACTGGTTTACTACAATAATTTAATAAATTGTTTATCTGTTTTTTTTACATCCTATACAACAATGCAAGGCTTTTTTTCCCCTGTGTGGTTAGTAATGGTGACATTCATTACATCAAAACAAGGAAAAATAGGTCTGCAGTACATGATATTCTTGCCAAAACATATTTGGCACCTTCAGGTAGGTAAAATCAAATTACTGACAGCAGAGGGCAACACAGACCTCATTAGTGGATAAACCAAAAACATGTATCAAAAAATCATACCAGCGTTTTATTGTATCTGAGCATTTTACTGTATAAACCCCAGCATCATCCATACATTTGCTGTAGAGCCAAAATTCTGGAAGCAGTAATCTCTTAAAAATCATTTTGAACACCTATGTGAAATACACGTGAAAGAGGAAAACACTCCAACAAAGGCAATGACAGATACCTTTACTCTGACTAAACTACATCTACTTTTAGATGTTTACTGCATAATCAGACATGTCCAGCAGACTTCATCATACCCAAAAGCTGTAACCCTGTGAAATTTTATATTTCTTTTCCTTAACTCTGTGTATACCAACAGCTCCATTTGGCATCCAAAAGACTAGCTGGTTATACCAAAAGTAATGCAGTACCATGTTGAAAACAAGAAGTTTTATAAATTTTTTTTTTCTTTGTTCTCTGTTAGCCTTAGATCTGACAGTCATTCGTGTGTCACACTGCCTTTCCAAGCCGTGTTTGCTCGAGAAGGAGCATATAATGACTAAGGTTAAAGTTTAAAATCACACGAATGTCATTTTTTTTTCATTCATCTTAGGGCTGAGACAAGCATGGTGGGGCTCCCTGAGCCACACAGATACCAAAGGAAGGCCATGCCCTGCATAGGGGCACCAGGGCAGCATCACGATGTCCCTTCCACCGCACAGCACATCACGTGTCAGATCCATGCCCAAAATAGCCGGCAGCCTCAGTGGAAACCGTGCCCAGGCTTCAGGGTTCCAACATGCCTTCCCACCTGAGGCAGCACAGGAGAGCAAGTTATTTCCACAGCTGCTGCCCTCTCGGGAGTGCTTTCACCCTACAGCAGCCCCGGGTACCGCACAGGAGCCCACAGTGAATACACCTGCCACGGTCATCCAACAGCAGAACCACAGGATCAGCTAGGTTGGAAAAAACCTCCAAGATCAAGTCCAACTCCTGACTCAACACCACCGTGTTAACCAGACCACGGCATTGGGTACCACGTCCAGCCTTTCCTTAAACACCTCCAGGGACGCTGACTCCACCGCCTGCTTGGGCAGTCCATCCCAGCATCTAATTACTCTTTCTATAAAGAAAGTCTTCCTAATGCCCAATTTAACCCTCTCCTGGCACAGCTTGAAGCTATATCCTCTCATCCCGCCACTAGCTGCGTGGGAGAAGAGGTCGAGATACAGCTGGCTACAATCTCCTGTCAGGTGGTTATCAAGACTGATAAGGTCATCCCTAAGCCTCCTTTTTCCTGGCTGAACAACTTCCGCTCTCTCGCTCACTTCTCATAGGAGATGTGCTCCCAAACCCTTCGCCAACTCCGCCGCCCTTCTCTAGACACGCTCCAGCACCTCAGTGTTCTCCCCGGAGTGCGGGGCCCAGAAGTGGGCACAGAGTCGTGGTGGCCTCAGGGGCGCCGAGCACCGGGGAAGAATCGCTTCCCTGATCCTGGTGGCCACACTGTTTCTGGTACAGCGGGACGTGGTTCCTCTTTCGGGCACGCTCCGGGCGCGCAGCGGGGCTGCCCAAGGCCGGAGGCCGCCAGCGCCCCGGCAGCGGCGGGGCCAGCGCGCAGCCGCCTGGGCCGCAGCCGCGCGGAGATGGCGGCGGAGCAGGAAGCGAGCGGGCCGCGCAATGCCGGGCCCCGCTGCGGAGGTGAGGGCGCCGGGCCGGCTGCCGGGGCACGGGCCGTGCGGGAGCAGCGCTGTGTGTTCCGCCGAGGGCTGCAGGAGTGCGGCTTCCCCGCCTCACTAGTGTCCGGGGAGCCGCCGCCTTTGCCTTGGCGCTGGCGGTGAGGTCGGGGGGAAGTCGCAGGAGGCACGAACCGCCTAGCTGCTCCCCAGCCCTGGTTAGCCCTTCGGCGCGGTGCAAGTCCCGGCTGGCCCCCGGGACCGAGGGGAACAGTGGGAACAGCGGCCTGAGAAACGGGGGTGCGGTAGGTAGAGCCATGCTTGCTTTTCCTCCTGCCCCGGCTGTGCGGGGCGGCATTTCACCTCTGAGGAGGACAGCAGTGGGTCAGAATTAAGCTAGACGGGTCCGGGAATGTGTAGTAGGAGCGGGTATGAGGAGCCAGGTGAGGGTTAGGTTGGACGTGAGGAAGAATTTCCTCACCGACAGGGTGATTAAATACTGGAATGAAGTGCCCAGGGAGATAGTGGAGTCACCGTGCCTGGAGGTGTTTGAGGACGTGGCTCTCAGTGCCGTGGTCCGGCTGACGGGTGGTGTTCAGTCACAGGCCAGACTCGGCGATCTCAGAGATCTTTTCCGACCTAATTAATTCAGTGAATTTTGTGAAGGTTTAATGAAGAATTTGGAGAAAAACCCACAGAGTTAGCATGCCCATGGCATTTCGGATGACAGAGTGCGCTTGCCCACCCAATTCCTGGGGAGCGAGCACAGGCAGATTTGCAGGCTGGTCTCCCCCAGGTTTCGTGGGCTGGTGACCGAGATGGAGGTTCCAGGGGTGATGCTCAGCCGCTGGGGGCATGAGCCTGACCCCAAACCTCGGCCAGACAAGCTGTCACCTGTGGCTGGCTTCGACGCCCAGCGAATATCAGCTGCTTCCAGATACACACGGCTGGGCTGCTGCTCCTAGCTGCCGTAACTTCCCTTCTGATTTCTATCGAAAGTGGCTGTAATTCCACTCTCAGAAGAGGCTGACCTTGGCAGCTGCAGGATGGATATCTGTAATGGTGTTATTACAGAAATTCTTTATGTATTTGTTATATTTGTCTCTGTGCAGCATTGATGTCTTGAAATATGGTGGCATAAATATAGAAAGGAGTTAGAGTTCACGCTTTTAAATGTAGTTTTATTTTAATAGTTGAAATGAAATGGATTTTTATATATTTAAGTGTATTTCACCCTTTGCTTGAACCAGTACATCGTGGGTCTTTGATCAAAACTCTAAAGCATTGAGAAATTATGTACTTTCACTTTTAAGTGTTCATATTGTAGCATAAGGAATGTCAGCAGACACTAATAATCTTTTACAAATACTATTTGTTTAAATCGTGCTCTTTATCCATTCAGGATTTATGGCCTTCTCAGGAGCATATGTACTCTCCTGCATACAAAGGATTTCTTTTTAAAGGAAAAAAGTATTATAATTTTTCAGTGGAAAAGCTGTAAAACAACAACAAAGTGATAAATAATCTAAGTATGGCCCTGGCAATGGAATGACAGATGGAAATAGTATAGCACCAAGACTTAACTAAAAAAAAATGAATGTTAAAGCAATGAAAAGACAGTGTTCATCTGACAAATGATGAAAAGCTTGAAGAAGTTCATAAAGCATGTTTTTACTACTTATATGTTCTGTTTTTATATTAATTTGTGAGCACGATTTTCCATAAAGACATATTGCAAATGAAATGTTTACCTTTGCTTGGTAGTGTACTAGAATTGAATTCCTTGCTAGCTGTATATGGATAAGAATAATCTTTGAAGCTATTTTGTTAAGGAAATGTGTTCAAGAGAAAAGAATTGCTTATTTCTTTCCAAGATTATTAATATTTTCTTTCTAAAGTGTTAAGTAAACAAATGTACTTTGGATGGATAGGTCTTAAGTACATCTTTACTTACTGGTTTAGGCTTCTGCCTTCAAGACAGTCTGTTTTGTTGGACTTCTGTGCCAATGCAGAGCTCAGTGAAAGAAGGAACTGTGATCCACCTCAGGAAAGCTTTGTTTAGACTGAGGTTGTCCAGGTTTCAAATAGGTACATCTCCAAGAGAATATAAACTATATTTATGGAGACTGAAAAATAGATGGACATGTAAGAAAGTTTGATGAGATCTCTCACCTGAAAGCCAGTGTTAAACCTGCAGCTCACAACATGTTCTTCTTTTCTGTAGGTTTAAAAAGTGCTAATTCTACTTGGGTAAATGAACAAGAAATTTAAGACAAAATTACAGAATAGTGGAGGAAATCTGTGAAGCCAAGAATGATCACAAAAGGTAACATCTTTAAACAGGGAAAGAATTTTCAGTCTTTTGTAGTTGTAATAGAATATGTGAAAGTCTGAATTTTTTTCAAGTACTGGTTGCTGGAGCCATGTTGTGCATAATACTGTAACCTTTCCTTTTCAGAAAGGTGTGAACTCCTAATCATTTTGTCTGCAGTGGAAAGATGGGAAGACTAGAGGCATACAGCTTTAAAAGAAATGCAGAACAGTTCCCATTTTTTTTACTTCTAAGAGCATTATAGTGTATAAGCCAGTCTCAATGTTCTGGGAATTTTGGCTTCCCAGTCTTTAGAAGACAGTGTTACGAATGCTTCTTGTGCACAGTCATTGAGTAGAGGGAGCAGAGCAGCTGCGTAATACAATCCCAGTGGTGTTGAAAGAGCACCAAAACATCTAATGAACTGAAACTGTTAGCTGTATAAAGCAGTGTAGTTAAAGCATGTTGAAGAAACTGGCTTCTGCTTGGAGATGTTACAGCCTTCCTGAAATTTTTTTGGCTTGTTTGCTGTCTGAAGTGGTTGGAAATAAGAATATGAGCATTTGCATCCATCCAGATGAACAGTTAGGAGACTAAACTATATTGCATAGAAGTAATTATTTAATAAACAATGACACAAATCCACTTAGATCGTATTTCTGTTGCCAGGTATGTTTCTTGACTGAGGAAGAATGTTTATAATATCTTCTTGCTGTGGGAAAATAGTGAAACATTGTTCACATTGTCAGATTTAACAACAATTATTTTTTTGTTCTAAAATCTGTTACTGTTGGAAAAACATTAATGTTAGGAAATGAAGTAGTAATTTCACCAAGTGCAAAAAACTTTTTCACACAGTGAAGTTTTGGTTCAGTACTGAGGCAGGTGATGTTAAAGGATCGATATTAGCATTTTCTGCTTGGCTCAGCTAAAGTTTTGCTCTTCATGATAGAGACATGTTGGGAAAATGCCAGATGTATTTCTAACAAGATGGGATTTTTATGCAGATGATAAGCTGTACTCTTTAGCTTGCAGGAGATTGTTAATATATAGTCACAAAAATTACTGTGTGGTTTGTGAAAAGCTGTGTGCAGCTGCGCCAAAAGCCTGAATCTCATGATAAACTTTACTCTAGAAGCTCAGCTTAATTAGTGCAAAATACACATCACAATCTGTGTCTCTACCATAGCTAGGTAGCATTAAGTTATGTCTAAGTCATCCGCTGAAGTTCCATTCAACACATTTCTTTTCCTATGTATTGTCACTTGAGGCCAAAATGGGAGTTCATGTTTAGAAAACGTGCACTGTGTGTCAAAAGCCTGACTTTTGACCTGCTTGAAGCCCCAGCTAGTACCTCATACTGACAAGTGGTGGAAAGTGACTGAGAGAAAAGGGATTCCTCTGCCGGCTTTGTCATGAAAATTTGAAAGAGAGCTCCATGGAGCATTTCTGTGACCTTGTGCCCAAACTAGGAAATGGATATTAGAATAAAGTTAGTTAATATTGAAAAATAATCTGGTTGTACCTTAGAGAAACCACACAAGTGTTTCTTTATGTGAAATGGTGTAAATTTTAAAGCAAATAGACACCCACTTTATTTATAAATAATTACCAGTAAAACTGTTGATGAAAAATCTCTCAGAATTATATATACATTTTATTATTTTCCCTGAATCATAATGTATTGTGAGTCTGTATATCTGTCCAGTTGTGGAAGAGATTACCTAATACCTCTGCTTGACAATTGTAATCTGTAACTTGTTAAAAATAAATTTCATTATTTTTTTAAACTCCTTAAAATTATTTACAATAATATCAATAAAAAAAAGATTTCATATCAGTGGCATGATGCATTACCTGTAACATTTTCAGTGTCTCAGGTAATTAACTACTTCATTCAGTAGAAGAATCCACATGGTTCAGGAAGACAGGATATAGGAAAAACTAAAATATCTTCTGGTGTGAATCAGTTTAACTGTAAGTTAAGTTATTAAAAGGAGCTATTAGCAAGGTAATGTTTCTGCTGGGGTGTGCATCCTCTCTGACAGCAGCAGAGCATCCTAGAACTTGAAACAGTCGTATCTATTCCATTTGTAAAGTATTTTCTCATTTAGTTTTTACCATGGAGCAAGTCAGGGTTTAATTCATCTGGTGTAGCTGTAATACACTGAACCTTTCCATGAGCTCTGGCTAACATACTGATGTCAAACGAAACCAGTGGCCAAGCAGTCTCATAAGGACAACAGCTTTTCCTATCTCATTAAATCCATTCATGTTTGGTCTTATTCGAAAAATGTGCTGACAGCTCTCCATTGGGGTTGATCCCTGAGGCTTGAGAATTTCATTATGTGCTCTATTGATTGTTTTATCTTTTTTAAAGAATATAAGAATTCAATTTTAATTAAAAATGGGGGGTCTAGAAGATGCAACTCCAATTAAGGATTAAAAATTTGCCTTGTAACAGAGGATACTCTTTGCATGAATGTGATACAGTCTGCCATCTCTCCTATTCAAACTTGCTAATTTGGGAGGAAAGCTGTGGCAGAACGATTTCACTAAAAGAAACACGAGGTTGAGACAATACAGCTCCAGATTAGTTAGGAGTGCTGTAGTTCAAGCAGCCACTGATGTAAAGATGCAGGACAAAGCTACTCTGTATCAGTACTGTGTACTCCGGTGCTTCTGGATCTGTGAGTGAGAGGTGACTCTTGGTCAGTGAGGTGTCAGTGGTCATGGAAAGCTGGAAATAATACTGATGTATTGCCTCAGTTCTCTTTATATTCGCTGATGAAAAAATGTTCTGATTCAACTTGGCATTATTACAGGATGGCCATATTTTAAACCTGAGGTAGCCTGATGTTTGGGGTTTTTTTTTTGCAAGCGAACTGGCTTACAAGGTTTTTATTGATTGTCATCATTTATTCCTGTACACACAAGTGACTCATTATACCATGCAGTCAGTGAGAGCTCATAATGACTTGGCAAGAAAGTGCCTCATCAGCACAGCATTACAGAGTCTCATTGTAAATACGAGCATTGTAACCTTCAGTGTATGCTTGGAATTCAAACAGATGTTCTCGTGCATATTTGGAAAGTCATGGTGGTCAGGTGAAGTCCCTGGTGACTGGAAAAAGGGAGATGTCACTTGCAGTTTTAAACAAGGGAGAAGGAAAGATCAGGGAGCTATGGACTGATGAGGCTCACCTCTGTGCCTCGGAAGAGCCTCCTAGAAGATGTGCCAAAGCACATAAAAGACAGGAAGGTAATTCGAGGTAGCCAGCATGGCATTACTAATGGCAAGTCATGCCTGACCAATCTGGTGGCATTCTATGATGGAGTAACAGCAGGGATTGACGAGGGAAGACTGAGCAATGTCATCTATCTAGACTTCTGTAAGGCCTTTATTATAGTCCCACATGACATCCTTATCTCCAGATTGGAGACACATGGATTTGATGGATGGATTAATTCATATTCAGTGGATAAGGAGTTTGCTGGATGGACACAGACAGAGAGTTGTGGTTAGTGGCTCTATGGCCATGTGAAGGCTGGTGATGAATGGTATCCCTCAGGACTCTCATGGGACAGGCACCCTTTAGTATCTTCCTCAGTGACATGGACTCAGTGGCATTGGTGCACCCTCAGCAAGTTTGCAGATGACAGAGCAGCAGGACAGGATGCCATCCAGGGGGCCCTGGACAAACTTAAGGAGTGGGCCCACAAGCACCTCATGAGATTCAACAGGTGCTGCACCTGGGTCAGGGGGATCCCAGACATGAGCACAGACTGGGAGAAGAAGTCACTGAGAGCAGCCCTGCAGGGGTTCCTGTGGATGAGAAGCTGGACATGAAGCCAACAGTGTGTGCTTGCAGCCCAGAAGACCCATGGCACCTTGGGCTGCATCAAAAGCAGCGTAGCCAGCAAGTCGAGGGAGGGGATTCTCTCACGCTGCTTTGCCCTCATGAGACCCCACCAGGAGTGCTGCATCCAGCTCTGGGGTCCTCAGCACCAGAAAAACATGGACTTGTTAGAGCAGGTCTGAAGGAGGGCCACAAAGATGGTCAGAGAGCTAAAGCACCTTTCCCATGAAGACAGGCTGAGAGAGCTGGAGTTGATCAGCCTGGAGAAGAGGAGGCTCTGGGAGGGCTTCCGGTACCTTAAGGTGCTTATAAAAAGGAGGGAGAGGGACTTTTTATATGGGCAGATAGTGCCAGATGAAATGTCAATGGGCTTAGATTGAAAGAGGGCAGATTTATATTAAATGTTAGGAAGAAGTTCTTTACACAGAGGGTGGTGAGGTGCTAGAATAGGTTGCCCAGAGAAGTTGTGGCTGCCCCATCCTTGGGAGTATTCAAGGGCAGGTTAGAGGGGACTCTGAGCAACCTGGTCTAGTAAATGGCATCCGTGCCCATTTTAGGGGGGTTGGAACTAGGTGTTCTTTAAGGTCCCTTCCATCCAGCCTGAGCCATTCTGTGATTCTGTCATTACTAAACTGAAACGCCCTGTGCAATTGTAGGGGGGTTGAGGATGGTTGTTTTCTACTGCACAAAACTGTGACACTATCACTTGTTCATTCTTTTTCTTACAGCTCTCCCTTAAGAAAAAACAAGTCTTTCTCAGATGTCTTGTCTCTTAGAATTAGGATCACAGCAGAACAGTGCTGAATGAGTTTGATGCAGTTAATTTTATAAATATTTGCTCAGCGGCATTTGTCAAACTGTATTAAATCAGGTAGAAAAGCGGTCAAATTCCAAATTTAAAAAAAATCAAAGGGCAGTGTACAGACAGTAACTGGATAAGGGATGCACTCTTTCCCTCCTGTCTGTATCCCAGCATCTGTGGTCTGTGCACGGTTCGTTTGCCAAAATTATGCAAACATGTACCTTAAAAATGTGAAGTCTCCTATAGTTCATAGAATAATTGTTTTATCTTTTTTCTTCACAGGCTGGCATTTCTCATGCACATTTCAAAAGATTCCATGGGTTTGCTATGCTACAGCTCCCTCAAGTGGTAGAATAATTTTCCATTTAGAATTGCATCTTGATTTCTGTGACACACTTGCATCCATTCATAAGGTTTTGGGGCTTCTCCCAACTTACCGTTCTATCAGATTTATAACAAAAAACATCAGAGTTTGAAGAACAGGAGTCTAAGCAGGGAAGAACTCAGGCCTGCTGTACTTGGGTTCCTAGTGAAGTTTGGCTAGAAAATACACTGCACTATTATCACTGCATCAGTAATTTCAGGTTTCTCCCTACAGGAATGTGAAAAAACATGATTTCTACAGTTGTCTGACATAATCGTGTTGTGCTTTGATTAGGAAAGCAGAAGAGGTGCTTGGCATTCAGACTTAATATGAAATGCAGTGCAGGTTCCCCAGTATTAATGAGCTTTGCTTCATTCTTTGAAAGAAACCATGGTAGTAAAATGAACTGTTGGATTACTTTGTATGTTCCTTGTAAGCTTAGGAATCTATTTAATTTCTGTGTAAAACAATGGGGTTTGTGTCAACCTTGGTGATAAATCTGGCGCTTACTTGATTTATAGGGCAACAAAAGTACAAACAACTTTTTATTGTTCTAACCACGCTTCCTTTTAATTTGGAAACCAAGATGAAATTTATGCTTGAGTAGTTAGTATAATATTCCAGTAGTTAATGTAATATTTCAGAAGTATATACTGCTTTTCACCTTGAAAGATTTTAAAATTTTTTGCAAACTAGGTACACACAACAAAGCCAGGACCATTTCAAGAACATTTTCCGTGTAGAAACCTCTCTGATGTCACTGATTATTACCTTTATTTAGTGTTTTTTTTCTGCTGTTTCTTATGCTTCTTCTAATTACCAGTGAATATTTGCCTCCATTAAAATATTTAATTACTTTTTCTGTTACTTTTACCTAACTTATTATATTTGAAGGGAGTCACTCCATCCTACCTCTTTACTATAATTTGTACATTTTGAGAAAAGTATTTTCTTAGAAGTGATTTTTTTCACTTAAATGTTAGTAGTCTATTAGGTGGTTTAATTTCCAAATTTATTTTTAAATAATTCTTTATAATTTGATGTCCACATTGTGATTTCAGTTTGTTTATTTAACTGCTGCCAAAGCACTTACAAACTTGAGTTTAATGTTGCATGAACTTGAAAAAGTCAGTGCAGGACTAAGAAAATTTAAAATTTCTAATAACTAATTTATTGCCTTAGTGTAAGAGCCTTGCCATGCTGGGGGGCTGTGTAGGGTCAGGTTGATAATGATGAGCAAGGGCCACTACCATGAAGCAGGTGATACCCACAGACTCTGCAGATGGATCTTGTTAAAGTTTAGATTTGTCAATTAAGATATACTAATTTTCTGTTGTGACTTTAGAACTAGGAGTAGAAGTAAGGCAGGCCTAAAACTTAAGAGGGTATAACAAGGAATTTATTAACTACACAAAAGGGGAAAAAAAAAATTAGAATAAGATTGTTAGACCACTCTTTCTTTCCCTTTCTCAAACTTTATAACAACAGAACAAACATACAAGAAACTGCTTCAATTAATTCCCAATTCAAACAGTCCCTTCTTCCGTTCACTTTGGAGTGAGAAGCTTCCTCTTGTTAGGTTATAGGGATTTTTCTGCAAGAAAGTAGAAAACAGTCTTCTCGTGGTTTCATTTTCATGATTCTGCATCGGCCCGGTATCTGTAGTCATGGCACTCCTCCCAACTCCACAGCCTTCCCAAAGCTGTACTTGTGGGTCAATGGTCAAAACACATGGGGTGTTACTTTTAAGAATGAAATGTTCCAAAGCAAAGGTTCTCTTCATCTCTTTTCTCTCTGTTCATGCTTCATTNTTCTCTCCCTCTCTGCCAGGACATGCCAGCTCCCCAGACAGGGGGCCCGGCCCGGCCTCCCTGCCAGGCCCACAGGCCTGCAGTGGAGCCAGGCCAGGGCCCTGTTACCTGCACTGCTGCCGGAAAAGCCAACAGAGCTCAGTTCCGGATTACCTCCTTCAAAATGTGTGTTCACGGAGTGAACTAACTTTCTTCAATTGGTTCTTCACGCTGTTAATAACCAAACCAGCCTCCAATTAGTCACTATCAACTCCCAGGGGAGTACTCACAGAGAAAACTCCTCTTTGAGTTTTTCCTCCCCAGGTCAAACTACAACAATCTTGCATACAGATTTCTTACATACAGATCCTCAGCCTGCAGTATTAGAGAGGAAGCCTTCTATGATGCATAGTCCTCAATGAAAGATCCAAATACCTCACCTTTGCCGCAGGGTAGAAGTAGATGCACTGACAAATTATCAGCAGGGGTTTGTGTGTGATAATCTCTTTGTGTGTCCATAGTCTTATATGCTAAATATCAAGAGTTCATGATTCCATCTTGCATTTAGATAAGTCTATTTTATGGTGTGTGAGCATAATACAACACATACATAGATAGACACAAGATCTGAAGAAAATGAGGAGTATTCTGAAAGAAGCAGAAGTGATTTAAGACATAGGGCAATCATACTAGCTTAACATATAACTGTTACCAACTCTGCCCTGGATTGCATGGAAAACAGTAAATCGGCAAATAATAATTTTCTAGTGTCAACTTCTTGGTATTCTGGAGACAGGGAAGTATTCTTGCTTTGTGAGGGTCTCTGTGTTCCTGTAGCAGAACAGAGGAGTGGATGCACTCACATGTTCTTTTTAGTATGATGATGCAGAGGGCTCAACTTAAGTATGTAAAAACTACATCCTGTTTCTCCGAGTTTGAAAATTCTTGAGTAATAAATTGATTTCTGTAATCGCCATTATTGAGGCTTTGCAGGACTTCAAAACGTAAGACAAGAGTGTTTAGATACACTGAAGGGAGTGCTGAGAACATTTACTGTGGATGATGGGTTGGTTCAGTTTCTATAGAAAAAAGTGAAGTCCTATCCTCTCTGTCCTTTTCTTTTGTGGAGCTCTGAGGTCCTACCTAAAGTTTGAACTTGTATCTCTAATGCAAAAGACAAGTTAGCTGGTGATGGTGCAAATTACCCAGTGTATCTCGTGTCCCCTCTCTACCCTTGTTCTCAGGAGTTTTCACCATGGAAATGATGATGCTGCAAGAAACCAGCCTAGGAGTTCCTTCCCATATGGATGTGTACAGCTAATCTTATCTCTATCAGGCAGATGAGTTTTTCTGGAGTAGAATCAGAATGGATGCAATTTCAGACAAAACACTGATTTTCTGCATAAACTTAGAAGACTAACTGCAGAAAAGAACACAACAGTTAGAACACACCATTCATTTCTGCATTCTAAATTTAATTTTCCTTTGCAGCAAGAAGAAGAATAATGTTGGAAATATAAAAATTATTTTTGCATGCAAATTTGCAATAACAGTGCACTGAACATTTGTTGATCAAAGGGCTTGATGAAAAGGAATCAAAGGGAAGTACTACTGAAACCGTGAGATTCAGCATTCTGAAGACCTCCTTTGATTTTTCTTTATGCATCAGAATATATGAGAGCATGCTTTAATAATGCTTCAGCTGCAATAAAATAGAGAGGGATCTGTCTTTAACCTTTAAGAATTTTCAAAATTTGTAGATGTCAGTGTTTTGAAACTGTTTTGCAAGTGTCACTGTTTTTGAGCTGCCCCATCTTGATAATCCATTGGTAATACAATGCTAGGGCTAGCGAGAGAAAGGGCAGCAGTGGGACCTCAGATAGAAGTCATGACTCTGACTTGCTTCTCTGATAGATATGAGGAGAAACTTTTGAAAGAAATGTAGCATGATCTCTTGCATAGCAAGTGAAAAGTTGAGGGTCGTGTAGGAGCCAGAATGGTGTTTTGGGCTTCTGTACACAGTTTCAAGAAAATGGTGGGAAACCCAGTGATGTATACAAATAAAAATAGTGTAAAGTAGCATAAAATGAAAAGAAGACCTTTTGTGAATATACAGAAGATGAATTAATGTTGTAACTGCCAGAAAGGTGATGATCTTTTTTTTTGTTTCCAGGTTTAAAAATGTCTGATCTGAAAAATATTGTACACAGAACGCATTGTATTGAAAGACTGCTGTCTGAGAACAATTTGGAAGATATTGAGGATCATCTTAAACAACTTGAAGATGTTGATATGACTATAGAATATCTTCAGGGGACAGAAGTTACCAAGGCTGTATATAGAGTACTCAAGAGCTGCCCTTCAGGAGAGTTGAAAAAGAAAGCAAAGCAGTTATTGTCAAGGTGGAAAGCACTTTACAAGAATAACTGTGCTGAGTCAATGCAAGTTAAAAAGTCAGTTTCTGTGTATGTAAAAGAAGAAATTGCGCATCTCAGTGTAGTTCCTAAAGAGCAGTCGCTGTCTCAAGGACCATGTCAGCAGGAGGCATTAGATGGTACTAGTTCCAACATTTTGGTCCCCTCACAAACTGTTAAAAATGTGGTATGTAACAATGCAGAAGGCAGTGTGAATCAGCATTCTTCTTTTGAGGAACAACACACTGTTCATGAAGATTCTAAATCGGTTGTTAGCGAAGCAAGTCTGCAGCAGGATCTGATGAGAGCTCTGAGGTGTAAATGTGTGGATCTTCTTTATAAAGCTTTGATTGGTTCTGCCAAAGATGAAGAAGCAAGTGTTAAATGGCTGGAGTTAGCTAAAGAAATTGAAGAGCATACTTTTGCTCTTTATCCTAAAAATAATAAAAAGTACAAAAATTGCATCAGAAGTAAAGTCTCTAATCTTAAGAACCCTAAAAGTTGCCACTTAAAGCATAACCTTTTTTCAGGAACTTTGAGCCCGAAGGCTTTTGCTGAGATGACAGTGATGGAAATGGCCAGTGATGAACTGAAAGAGCTCAGGGCTTTGTACACAAAATCATCTGTTCAGGAACATCAGCTTCCGCAGGTTATTAATGGCACACAGACAAACAAAATAAAGTGCAGACGCTGTGAGAAATTTGATTGCACTGTCACTATGATTGCCAGAGGAACTCTCTTTCTTCCAGCTTGGGTGCGAAACACAAATCCAGATGAACAAATGTTGACTTACGTAATTTGTAATGAATGTGGAGAACAGTGGTATCACAGCAGATGGATTTGTTTGTAATGCTACCCCTCTTTAATAAGGCGCTTGGAAACGTGTATAAGAATGTACCTCTGTGGAAACTCTGTAATTTTAAATTCTGTGTTGATATTATGTGGGTGCTGCCACTAAAAACTGCAAAATCAGTTTTAAAAAAACTGCTAATGTATTTTTAAAGATGGCTTGAATGAATCTTACGTGTTTTTAAGTAATGTA
Organism: Rhabdornis inornatus; assembly: GCA_013397075.1. NCBI lineage: Eukaryota > Metazoa > Chordata > Aves > Passeriformes > Rhabdornithidae > Rhabdornis > Rhabdornis inornatus. Next base: position 359,020 of record VWZS01009142.1, read on the forward strand.
AATATGTAAAGAAATAAAAGGGTAAAGGGGGAAAATGGTTACACTGTGTCTGAGTGGAACATTTGCTAGTAAATCCATTAAAATTATTCCAAGTGCTGAGTTTTCTCCTGAAGGGACTGGATACCTGGAATTTTTTTTTTAACTTCGGGAGGAGTTCTTTCGCAGAACATAAGTTTCATTTACAGTAAACAAACTGTTTCCACAACTGCAATGGAAATTGCAGTTTCCATTTGCAATGGAAATTGCAAAACATAAATACTTGTGTGCATTGCAGAATGTTCAGTATGGATTCACTCCTTAATTAAATCACTTTTTGTGAGCAAGTGTTAGATTATTAAGTTGGTTTGAGTGGTAATTTCTAACAGGAAAAAAAGAAACTAAAAGAGCATTAAAAGGGGTAGAATGCAGCTAGCAAATGAAAACAAGAATGAGATTCTGCTTTAGTGTTTTTAGCTATTAGAAGGAAAACGGGACTTGTGACAGTCTATCAGTATGCCAGCCAGATTTACAATGTAAGATGGTGTGTCCTGCTACTGCAAAGAGATTAATGCAGGATCAGACAACGGATTATTTCAGAAAATGATGTAAATATATTATTGGATTGATGTTTATTTAATAAAATTAGTAGTAGTTAATAACTTTCTTGAGTGGATATCCTCTCTGGAACTGGAACATCTGTCCTGAACTGAGAAAATCAATGTTTTTATATAGTGCACATTACCCTAAAAAAAATGAATAGAAGGAAATCCAATAACAGAAGTTTTTATACATATTTTTGTTCCAGAGTCAATGGGATTCTCACTGATTATTTACTAGAAGTATTTATTTAAAAAAGAAATCTTCTCACTAAAGTAAGAGACCTGTGTCTTTTACAAATGCACAACAGGCATTCAGCACTTCAAGGTAAAAATGTATCAGCAGAGCAGAGAAACCTGCTGAGTATTTGCTGGAGGAATTGAGGACAATTCTGCACCCATCTGACTGTGACACAGCTGAGGCTGGTCAGCTCCTTTGGGCTGAGCTGCATGACCTCTCAGAGAAAGGAGTTGGAGACATGAGACGAGAAAATAGGTATTGGTGAACTAAATGCCAGCCAGGACTAAAAGACAGGCCTTAATTTGTATATGGAGAAAATTATGTGTAACCTGATGTTGTAAAGAGACACTTAAACTATTCTACTGGAAAAAAAAAAGAAGAAAAATCTTTCCATTCTGTGAAGGGTTAACATTTACCTTTCAGCAGCATTACTTAGATGTTTATAATGTTAAAATACATGTTTTAGGGGAATTGCACTGATGTAAAATACACATTAGGCCAGACCCTCAGTGTTCAGCTGTGTAACCAAGGAGTTACTATCTGGCCTTCCTTCCCAGCCCTTACTTGTCTGCTGGAATTGATGCTTACAAGTAGTCCTGCTTAAGTGGCAGTGCTTTTGTGTAAAGTATTATTGTTAGCTTTCAATGCAACTACAGGAAAGCAAACACTCCTGTGTCAGTGGATCACAGCAAGCACAGGATTGTGTGCAGTCATTTTGAAGGTCATGGTCCTGTTGAGGAGAGCTTTATGCCAGCATTGTGCTGTGTCAGAACACCATGTAGCAGAAGACTTTATTTTATCTGTGAAAAACTTATAAATAATTTCTGCCTGCAGTTGGCTTTGAAGCCATTCCAGTAGAGCTCATGCAAGTTTTATCTTGGCAAAGGGAAATATTACAAGGCATGGAGGGTGTGTCTGATAGAATATATTTCAAGGGTAAAATTTGTGTCTGTAACATTGACTACATTTGTGACATAATATGTAACATTTTCTTTTGAACTGCCCATCACTAAATGTGTAACTGTGCAGGCTTAAAATACTTGACTGGCTAAGATTATATGCTTTGTCTCAAAATGTCTTTAAAAAGCCAGCTTGCAACTATGTAGTGTGTACAGCAGCAGGAGGGTGTAGATCACTGGAGTACAGGGAGTAGAGTCCAGAAACAAAAGAAAAGCTTTGAAAAGTGAGGTTCTTTTAAATTGTTGAAGTCTTTTTTTTTCAGTTCATTCTAGGTGAGAAAAAGATCTCTGAACTTTTTTAAGCAGAGACGATTAATTTGGGTATGATGTTTAGCATGTCTGTGCTGCTACTCCTACAAGGAGTGTGTCATTAGAGGTGATCCCCACAAACATAGAACAAATATATGCCGAACAAGGTTAAAGTCTGTATTTGTCTCCACGGGATTTTCCAGAGATGCAGTAAATTCAACTCCTTGAATCCTGTGATCTAACAGCAGCAATAAGGTCTTAAATACAAATTGCCCTCAAAGATCAAGCAGCCTGAAGCTGCAGGACTTGTGATGCATATCTTAAGAAGATGAGAGCTGAATTAACAATGAATTTCAATGTAAAAACGAAGATACTATTCTGTATCTGAAGTGCTCTATTAATTGTAGTCAATGTCGCTCCCTTAACACTAGTAACAAAACTCCTTGTGGTTCCTAGAGATCCTCTGCCAGATCCACTTCCTTCTGTTCTGCTGAGTGCCTTTTCTATCTCTGTCATGTCCCTCTTACTGTGCACTTTTTAGGGAGGTACTCAGCTGCCATTTGTTGTTTATAACTCTTTCTTCTTTTCAAAATCAAAAGGAAATTTGTGCTGTTTATTTTTCATTTAGAGTGTGTTCCTTTCCATCTGCTGTGCTATCTACATTTGCTACTAGAGCAAAGAACTGTAACTCTTTAAACAAAAAAACAGGTCTTTTTTTGTCCCAAGAAGGAAAGTTAGCTGGTTACAGGCTGTGGTTAAGGAGCAAATGTGTTGAAGTACAGTCCTTCAGGGAATCTTCAGGGTGTAATGTCCCAATTCACTGACTGCCTGGAAGATAAGGAAAGAAACAAGAGCACTTTGATAATTTCTTGGATTGCTTGGAAGCTGACTTGCTGCATTTGGTATTAACAGAGCCATAAAGGCAGATGACTTCATATCCCCTTATTTTGTACTGCTGTAATTCAGCCAAGAGGTGACAAAGTCATGTTTTACTGAGGCCATGTCATCACTTGCCAGGATAGGACATAGTCTTCTTGCCAACTGCAGATGGTAAACAGTATTATTCACAAGTTCTTATTATAAGAGAGCTTTGCTGATACAGAACTTCCCCCTACTCACACAAAAAAGTTGCCCTTTATTTGCCATTCGATGTTGTCTGTGCTGCTCTCTCTGACATGGCATAGCAACACTTCATGAATACAAGTCTGTGAACAAAATCCTTAAGGTGCAAAATCAGCTTTCAGATGAAGGTGCATGAGAGGGAGCAGCAAGGGTGGGTTGCTACATAGGGGGACATGAGCTGGGGTGGATGGTGGGTGACAAGGCAGGCAGGGACAGTTCCTTCAGTTAAAAGGGTCACTGTCCAGCAGCACCCAAAAAAAGAGCAAGGCAGGTCCAGTGACAATAATCTGCCAAAACTCCAGGCAGGTCTGGGGGTGTGCTGTCAGATGGAGTTTGGTGCACAAGGTGGGTGGCAGGAATGGGGCCACCAGGTTTGTACACTGTGAACCAAAACGGGGCTCTTGCTGGCAGTGGGAATATGAAGCAGCTGCCCCCACCAGCACTGCCTCAGCCCTGCTCCCCACCTCTGGGATGGTCAAACAGCAGCCTCAGACAGGGGCAGCCCCACAGCAGCCACCATTGAGACCCTGCCTGTCTGCAGAATTTAAACAGGAGTGATTTTAGTGCACTTGTTTCAAACTGCATGTTCTTCTGTCTGACCTCAGGACTGGCCGGTGTGCTTCACGTGACCAGCTCTGTCAGAGGCGTTATTTGTTCTGCAATTTGTGTTGTTCTGTAGCAACTACAGGGTTTGTTACATGGTATGTAACAGAATAGACACAGGGAAAAGGGCCTTCAGTTCCTGATCCTCAAGCACTCATGCATGTATATTAACCATGAGAGTAATCCTATGATGCTGATCCATTATGCCTATAAAATCATAAGCATAGTAGCCATGGTTACACCATGATTCTTTTCTATTTTCTTATATGTTCCCATGTAAAGGAAATAAAAATACATCTTATCTGAGAAATTCAAGAATTTAGTTTCTAAATAGAACTTGAAAAAATGGGTTATCTGGACAAGCTGAAGAACTGGGTTCAAGTGGATCCTCATGAGGATCAATGAGGCCAAGTACAAGATGCTGTACCTGAGTCAGGGCAAGCCCTGATATCAATACAGGATGGGAGTTGAATGGGTTGAGAAGAGCCCTGAGGAGGACTTGGGGGTGCTGGTGGATGAGAGGCCAGACATGAGCTGGCAATGTGAACTTGCAGCCCAGAAAGAATCAAAAGCAGCATGGGCAGCAGGTTGAGGAAAGTGGTTCTGCTCCTCTACTTTGAGCTCATGAGATTCTACCTGCAGTGCTGCATCCAGCTCTGGGGTCTCCAGCACAGGAAGGACATGGACCTTTTGGAGCGGGTCCACAAGAAGCCACCAAGATGATCAGAGGGCTGGAGCACCTCTTCTATAGCGAAAGAATGAGACAGATATGGTGGTTCAGCCTGGAGAAAAGAAGACTGTGAAGACCTCATTGAAGCCTTCCAGGACCTAAAAAGGGGCTTATATGAAGGATGGGGATAGACTTTTTAGCAGAGCCTGTTCCAGTAGGATGAGAAAGGAACATAGATCCAAACTGGACAGACTGACTATATTCAGGCTAGGAATTAATTTTTTACAACAAGGGTGATGATACCTTTAACAGGTCACCCAGATTGATGGCAGCAGGGCTCTGAGCAATCTGATCTAGTTGAAGATGTCCCTACTAATTGCAGGGTGATTGGACTAGATGATGTTTAAAGGTCCCTTCCAAGCCAAACTATCTTGTAATTCTACATTTTCTCACATGTATCCAATGTGTTTCAAAACAAAGTCCAGTGTTGTTTCAAAACAAAAACATGGGAGCTTCCCCCCCAGAAGGTATTAAGTGCAAAATAGAGTAATTATTTCCTCCAATTCTAAATGCAGCTTTTTCTTCTTTATTAATCATAAAATAATGCCAAAATTGATCAGAACTTATATACCTTAGAATTACCATAATTTAAAGTCCACTTTCCTACCTCTCCAGCACTTATTTGTATTTTATTCTAGAATTGGATGAAAGCAGATTCTAGGAAAAAAGCACTTAAAAAATTTCGAAGTCCAGCTTTGTTATATAAAAATGGGTCTGGTATCATCAGATTTGCCTCTAGCATGGCCTGCCTTTTAATAATCCTGTTCCTGTCAGTAGCAGACATCTGCTTTTGATGATACTGAGATGTTGTTTTCCATTCCTTGAGCCGTGTTGATGTCTGATCCAAAACAAGACAACCCTACAAGTGGCAATTCCAGTCTGATTGCATCTGTGTTATAATCAGAAGCATGTGATGACTGCCTGAGCAAATGGATCTACTTATGTCTGTCATCACCTATTCCTCCTGATCGTGTGGGAACCTCTTTAATTTCTTGTTTTTTTCATTTTAATTATACTTTGCCCTCATGTGGTAAGAGCGCAGAAAAGACTGTTATCACTGTCTCCTTTAGCTTTTTTCCCTGTGATCTTGTTTAAACAGTCAAGTTGGTGTTATTCTGAATTACTACAGGAAAAAAAAAGTGCCTGGCTACTTTTTAAAAATAGCATGCTTTGTATTTCAATGAATTCCTTCACACGAGCACAGTTTTAAATGTTTCTACTTGCAAAGTGAAGTTGCCTTACAATTGTGAGTCTGCATACCTGGGGCCCTTAGCGTGGAGCACAGTGAGACTACCGCCTTTAATAACTCAGACCGGCAAATACTTAATAAAGGCATTTTCTGGTTTAATAATGCAGGGCATTCTAAGCTTGTAAAAGTGTTATCTTTTCCAGGGGAACGCTCTCAGTGGCGCGCGATAGTGATGGGCGAGAGATGGACCTCGATGGGGCCTTTCCGGCCCTGGTCTGGCTGTGGGCACAGTCGCCCCCGTTGCCTCTGTCCTCCCGTTTCCGTTGTCCGCTGTTTCCCGCTGTTCCCGCTGTTCCCATTCCCGCACCTTCCCGCAGGTCCGGGCCGAGGGACTCCCGCCGTCCCCGTGGGGGCGTGGCTGTTTCCCGGTGGGCGGGGTCGGCGGGCGGGGCCAGTGTCACGCGGTGTCTGGTCCCGCCCCCTGCCTGTCCGCCATGTTCGTTCCTTCCGCAGCGCCCAGCGGCGGTGGCGTAGCCGGGGAGCGGGACCGGTGGCAGTGAGCGGCTGCAGGCCCTTCCCGCGGGCAGGGATCGGCCTGGCCAGCGCGCCCGGGAGCGGCGGCAGTTCCCTTCCCGTGGTCTGGAGCCCAGTCAGGTTACGTTATTTTCCTTTCCCCTGCCGCCGCGTTCCCCGCTCGCTCCCCCGCCGCTGTCCGAGATCCCAGGCGCGCTCCCCGGTGTTCCCTGGCGCAGCCTGCAGGGAGCGGGAGGGCAGCCCCGGCCGGGCCCTCCGTGGGAGGAGGCCTCGGGCGCTCCCCAGAGCCGGTGCGGGTGGCGGGGAATGTGGCGTGATCCGGGATCCCGTGACTCCGGGCAGGCGGTGGCTCCTTTGGGAAGCGGCTCCAGCCGGCGCACGGCCGGTCGCCGACCCCGCAGCCTTTCCTCACGCCTGAGAGATCGCTGGTCTGTCAGGGTGAAACTCGGCTTCATACCTGTGTCCTCAACACGTTTCAGATTGGGAATAGAAGTACTAAAGCTCCTTTTATCTCCGTCTCTCCTTGCTGTGTGCTTGGAACGGGCTGCCCAGGAAGGTGGTGGAGTCAGAGTCCTTGGAGGTGTTTAAGGAAAGGCTGGACGTGGCACCCAGTGCCGTGGGCTGGGTCACAGGGTGCTGTTGGGTCAGGGGGTGGTGTCGGTGATCTCACAGGCCTTTTCCAACCTGATGGGTTCTGTGCGGAGAGGGGCCGCCTGCTCAGCGCGCCCTTGGGTTTCAGTTCTTCTTTTTTGAAGCAGTGACCGGCTCAGCCCCTCTGCAGGGCCGGGGAGTTCCCAGTGGCGGCAGGTGGCTCTGCGGGCTCAGGTGTGGTCGTGGCTAGGAGGGCAGGGATGGGCATGGCCAGAATTGGGAATCGCTGACCTCTGGGTGGTTAATGGGCTGCTCTCGGTGTGAGTAAATCCGCGTTACGTATAACTTGTGCAAAACAATTGAGTGGATAACAGAATCGTGCAAGAAAAATAGTTTTAAAAACCTCCATTAGTGGCCTTTATAGCAAGGTTACATATAACTAGATATGTAGAGAGCATTAAAGTTTTATTAACTTGGGTAGGACAGTCAAGTAGGGAAGTCTCGGGTAAGTTTTGTTCAGGAATCGAAATTCTTGTCTGCAGATAGCTGTCATGCATCCTCCCATCCTACGTGTTGTTTTCCTTCGTGTCCACAATAATTTACAGCTATTCTAAATAAGCATGTGGGTTTTATTTGTCTTTACTTTTAAAGTGTTGCGCAACACTGAAGTTGTCAGTGCTTGCTTTTTTTAGAGTAAGGGTGGTTGTGTGTGACTGGGGTTTTTTTGTGTTTTTTTTGTTTGTTTTTTTTTTTTCAAAGTGTTTTTCCATGACTTTTAGTAGCTTTGAAGGTAACAAGCTGTAATGGCAGACTGGAGGGAGAGCAGAAATACCCAAAATAAATCCAAAGCCTTTTTCCTTAGCACTTTTATTTCCAGAGAAACATAACCAAAGGATGGTACAGCTATATCTGTTTCATACCAACATCAAATTTCTAATGAACTGTTACTTTTCTCTGTCTTCATTCAGGTTTATGGAGCTGTCTTTACTGTCTTAATTTTAGTAAAGCCTTTTCCATAAAGTTAATAAGAGAGAGTGTGTATTTAAAAAAAAAAACAAACTGCTCTAGAAGTCCTTGTTTAGCTTTTGAGTGCTCACACACCATCGGTTTTCTTAAATTGAAAATATGTGGAAAAAAAGAATTGCAGAGGGTCAAATAAGATTTTTAGATTTCAAGGTTTGTTTTATTTTGTGTCAATTTGGTAGTAAATTCTGGGAAACAGATCTTCCAGCTCCTTAGGATTGGAATTTTACATAAACATTTCACAATTAATAAAAACTTCCCAGCAAAAAGGCTTGTAAGAAGTCCTTAGGGTTTGTTGTTTTGTTTGGTTTTTTTAAATAGTGTTCATTCTCCTCTGTGTTTTGTTTTTGTTTTCATTCTCAGCAGAGCAGAGAAGTGTGTTGGCCTGGTACAGTGTAACCCACTTAATGCCTTAGGGATGGGCTTTCGTCACAAGAGTTATACTGGGAAGAATATGAATTTACAAGGTAGCCTTGTACCAATAGAGGCTGCTATTACCAAGATTCCCTGAAGGAAAAGGGAAACTAATGCAAGGGAGAAAGATGAGCACATTTGGGCAGAAATAATTGCTGGTAAGTTATTGAAAGAGTGGAAGCAGTAATAGAGAAGTAGGCTGCAAGGAGAATGTCAAATAGTTCCAGCATTGTTAGCAATGCTGGACCAGGAGCAGCAGCACCAGAGGGTGTTTTGAAGTTGGCTGAAAGTAATAGAATATTTAAGTTGGAAGATGTTTAACTGTGAATTGCTGAGAAATGTCAACTGTGATTAAATCCGAATAAATAAGTTTGCTCATTCTGCTTGAATTTGGGGAGTGAGTTAGGAGGTTAAGGTTAGGCTTATACAAGATTAAACTGGCAGAGATACAAATTTAGGTATTTCTCCTGACAAATTTTGCTAATTGACTTTGTGTCTAGCTAGAAGTTAGAATAAATGAAGTGATTCTGGCAGTAGGTCCTGGAACTATTTAATGATCCAAGGGTTATGTGAACTCCAGGATTCCTTCCCTTGACCGCTGGTTCTTCATAGATTTGAGTCAGGCCAGGCAACTATTTGAACTAGAATCCTGAGCTTCAAAGGAGTCAAAAACAACCTTGCAAAGAAACTCCCACATATAACTTTCTTGGTATCCAAATGAGTGGCAACAGCTGAATAACAGTTCATTTTGGGTTGGGTTCAAGTAAATTCTAGTGATATTGTGATGTTAGATTAAGCATGTCTAGGCTGATTATAACTTGAGGCAATTTCAGATAGTCCATATTTTCGTTTGGATAGATGTTTAATAATTTGCTGACAGGTTATCTTCATAGTGCAGTGGTGAAATCACAGATACAGGAAGGAACACTTGCAAGATTAGGACCTTGGTAGGTCGAGCTGTATGACTGAAGGGCTTCCAGGCAGCTGACAAGTGACTATCAGTAAAGGGGTGTTCCTGATCCACAGCTCTTACATCAGAGCCCCGTGGAGGGGAGGGTCAGTTTGGAGGCTGACTAATGTCTCTGCTTGTAACACATTCAAAAGTACAAAGCTTGTAGCAGCTTGACTTCATATCTGGTCGTTTTCCTTTGAATTGAGAAAAAAGTCTTTCATGGTCAAACACACTTGTGGCCTCTTATGCACTAATAAAGCATTCTTGTTCTTAATTGACCAGGGTATAAACCACTACCTCCCAAATATAAGAACAAGGATTGGCTAAGAGGAGAAAAGTGAGAAAATGTGCTTCTGTCCTTTCTTTTCAGATTTTTGGAAACTTGCAGATCTGCTATAGGCAACAAGTTTAACCACTGTAGTGATTGAGGGCTGAGAAATGTAAAACCTCCACAAACAGTAAGTGTTGAAAACTGTGTAGTTTTGGATTCTGCCCTTTCTGCTGCAACTCTCATAATTCTTGGGACTTCTTTTCAGACATTTCACAGAGAAGCAATTAATGTCATTCTTTGATGGGCTACTGTAACTAACAAACTACTTTTTCTATGCTAGCCTGGCAATTATTGTCAAATGCTTTCTTTGTGTGGAAAAAAACAACTACTAATGAGGGAGGGAGTTTACATTTTTGTTGAAAGGCAAATGGTTTTTTCAGTCAAAATACTTGCAGTGGTGTGCCTTTTTAAACTTCTAATCTGATACCAGTGGCTTAACAAAATATGGTGACTTAGTAAATAAAATTATAAATAAGCTTCAAAACTGAAATAGATGTGCTTGTATGTGTAAATTTGAGGATAGCAAATTGTGAAACATGGTCAGTGTTATGCTCGTTGTAGAACTGCTAATTCTGTTTGTCCATAACTTTAGTGTTTTTTCTTAAATCAAAGATGGCTCCTTTTTTAAGTAAGTCTTGGCTGATAGCATATTACGTTGTAAGTAAACATGATTACTTACATGATGGGAATAAACTTGAGTTTGTTTTATGTTTAACAGCTTCAGTTAAAGGACAGTGTACTACATATCCTCAAGAAAACCTTTAGGTTTAGTCTTGGCTTTGTATAGCAGGTGGTTCATCAGTGACCACTGAATGACAGTGATAATTGAAACAAATTTTCTCGCCTGTTTCCAAATTAGAAAGTAAATACAATTGGAGAAGCAATTGTCTGGAAATTAGAAGTGTCCCTTACATCTGTTTCTTCAAAAATCCTGAGGCAGTTCAGCGGTGCTATTAAAATAGATCCAGGTTTTGGTGCCCTATTAAAAAAACAGGGGGTGGAGGTGAAATTTCAGTTGCTCTGTGTGGTTTTTTTTTTGGGTTTTTATTGATGTGCTGCAGTGGCTGGCATCAGTGTGGGAAAAATGAAACTGTAAATAGGTCCAATTGCCTTAGTTTGCTTAATAGTGTATGTAGGGTTTGCAGCTTGCTGACATTATAAATACAATGCAGTTACTGTGTTTGCTAGCACTGTTTTTCTGTAGAACTTGAGCTCAGCAACTGTCTTCAGCCTTCAGTGCACTGGTGTGAGCAGGGCCTCCTTAAGCTATGAAATTATTTTTATAGTAAAGAAGGACAAATTCTTAGACTTGAGTTTATATGTTGCTGCTGTGGTTTTCTAGAGCAAGAATCTGGCTTTTCTTTGAGTGCTGCCTCAGTACCTAAGCAAGAGAGGTATTTGCACTCAAAATAAAGACAGGTATTAAGCTGATGTATGGAAGTAAGACAGTCTAGATGGATAGACTGGACAAGGCAGTGGTATTTCACTAAGCTTTACAGGATTGGATTTTGTAATGCAAACTGATTTGTCTGAGGTTGCTTAGCTATTTCTCTTTCGTTGTGACAGCAAATATTTGGACTGATAGTGGAAATATTTGACTTGCAATTCATTTTACTGTTTAAAAGGGACATCCTGAAAGGCAACAATTCATTTACTTTTTTGTGTTATGGTATATGATCATGTTATAAATTACATTTAGTAGAAAATGTTCCCTGCTTTTATTGACAGGAATATTGGAGTCAATGATTTAAGCACTGTAATCCTTCTAAGTTAGGGAAAGCAATTCAGAAATGCTTATCAAAATGAACCAGAGGGGGGGTTGCTTTTTATTTATTTGCTCTGACTTGCTTTGAATATTGAAATGATTGAAGAATGTGAGGGAAAATTATTCTTGTTACAGCCTCTTTGTCTACTAGGTTGAAGTTACTTTTACATTAACCAATTGTGTAGCTCACTAAGAAATAACTGGAACAAACAGTTACTTGTAATTCTATACTGTCTTGCAATTCCTGATGCTGGGTAAAACAATCAAATGCACATTTGAAATCAAGCTTTTGTTTTGTTTTCAGATGATGAATGATGATTTAAACTGAAAAATTAAGGTCGTAAATCTTCAGAAACATCATATTGTATGTTAACCATCCCTTCCAAAAACATTGTCAAAACGTACATTATACAGATAAATTGTATAATAGGAGAAATAACATTAATTCTTGTAGTGTCTTAATTATTGTTATTATTTGTTGGAGTGTTAAGGCTTCAGAACTGTAGAAAAAACAATTACAAAAATTGAGCTCTTTAAAAATCTTAACTTATTTAAAGATGTGCAATCAGAAAAAAAATGCAGCAGTCTACTGTTTGGAAAAATACCACTCTGGAGCAGCAGGTACTCTAAATCACATTATCAGTGTGGCTGCAGATGAGTCCCTTATATAGTAATAAAACTGTAAATGTATGAAGTCTTTGCTGCTTTCAAACAAAAATACTTGTTAGTACTTTTAAACAAGCTTCTTTGGTGTTTCAGATGCAGCTTGTCAGCATCTATTTAAATGACTGAACATATCTTCCATTCTTTTGGATTAAAAACTTTACAAAAACTTAGTTCACACCTAGCATGACAGCTGTGGAATGTCCTGAAAAGCAGCATTGCCTGCAACATCACAGAAGACTTTCTGTAGCTTTTGTGTGAAAGGACCAGTTTGGTCCACTTTTAATAATTTGTAGTTGGTCTGTAATTGTCTACCCAATAAGACTAATTTTATGGTCATCAGTCTCACAGACCTCACTGGAATGGCCCACATAGTTGAAATTGTGCAAATTAATTTTGCAGGTTCTAGATGCACAAAGTAGTAGATACTGTTAATACTTTCCTTACATGTATTTTGTTTAAAATGTGGCCTTGTGGAGAATTTAATGATAATAGCTGCCATTGATAAAAATGCAGACACTAAAGAAACAAGTGCATAGTACCAGTCAGATCTACTTAAGCCAGTTATTTATGCACATTATGTCTTTCAGAGAGCTTCTGATTTCTGCAGGACTGGAAAAATAAATTGTAACTTGTTCCCTGCACTGGTAGGGAAGAACAGGAGGACATTCAGTACCCTCTGTTCCCACGAAAGCATAATTTATTAAGAAGCAGCTCCTATCTATTGATGTAGAAACTGGAGACGTAAATAAATACACTGGACCATTTTCAAGAGTTAAGCATAAACCTGCAACTCTTATGCAGGTAGTCCAGTGACTCTAATAAGGCTTTTCACATGCACCAAAATGCATGTGTTCATAACCTGAGCCGTAGCCATTATCGGTAGCTCTCTGAAGGGCAAATGAACTATCTTCTTGTAGCTTCCAAGTACTTTCATGTCATAGAAACCTGTACAGAATTAAGGTTTTATAAACATTGTTGTTAATTATGCAGTATGAATGAATTAAATTACTTGCTCTGAACAAATTTTTAATGGAAGCAGTCAGTTTCTTGTATTTTGACTTTCTTTGTGTTGAGGCTTCAAACTACTCCTTCTGTCTTACTGTAGATTGTGTCTAGCCAAATAAATATTCAAAGATGGAAAGTCACTGATAAAAAAAAATCTGAAATTTCTTGCTTCTACTGTAGGCCATGATTGTAAGGCAGCACAGAGTCATATGACTCTCACGCCAGCCAGCTTGTATCAGGTACTAATTCTACAGCCACACTGTGGGTGATGTATATGCCAGTAATGCTAATTACAACTAGCAAGACCACATTCCTTCCTTCAAAGAAAGAGAGGGACTAGGCAACTTCTGACCCATTTCCATTTTAAATAGATGCTATTTTTAGAGAAGTCTGTTTGGGCTGAAACCCAAACTATTAGGCAGGTTTAGGAACACAGTTCTTCTCATACAGAAACTTCAGTTTGGGCTTGTTAAAATGAAACTTTACCCCCAAGCAATTAAAACAGTTTTACAGTATTACATGACACTACAGTGAGAGCAAAGGTTGGGTACAAAGCACTAATGAGCAATCTACTTAAGTGCTAAAGGATTTTTTTTTACATTTCTTTTTAAGTCTAACAGTTTAAAAACCTTCTTTGGTGTCACTAATTTGCCATCCCCATGCTGGCAGCCAGACTGTTCACTAGCACTTCCAGAATTTTTGGGCAGTTTTACTATGGGAGTTGACACCTCCTAACTGAATAGTCATTGTAGGCTTGGGCTTGGTATATGGCATTTTGAGCACCATTGAAGTAGCAACAGCAAATTTTCTTTTGTGGTAGTTTTAGTAGTATTCCATTCAATGCTTTTCTGCAAGGAGTAAACTGTGAACTGTTGAATGCTCGTCTAAATAAAATTACAGCATTTGCATTTGTTCCATAGATAACTGTGTTCCTAGTGCATTGGTTTAAAAAATAACTTTGGTAATAAAATACAGCACTGAAGTGGCTAGCTCAAGGCACATGCTCTATAAAATTCTCTCACTCCTCTTTTTTTCCATGAACCTTTTCCAGTGAACGTAAATGAATTATAGCTCTTGTTGAATGTGATGTGATACCCTTTGAGCACAAAGCGGGGGGTGGTTTGAAGGGTTTGGGGGTTTTAAAGAGTTTTAAGTGACAGACCAGTAATTTATGCAGCATACTGCTTAGGTGTAGACTGCAGTCTGTGGAAGAGACACCTCTTAAATTTGGTATTCTTGAGTGGGTATTCTTACTGGAGTGTATCTGCAGTTCACCTGTTCAGTGGAGTCCTGTTTTTGTACACGAAACTTGATGTTGGTGGAATTCAAAACACATTGTAGATATTTATGTGTGCAAAATTTGCTGCTCACAACTATTTTTCTTTTTAATGATTTTCTTATTCTTTACAGGTCTAGGCAACCAGGAGGATCTTTTCCAGTAACAATGGCAGCAAAATCATCACTCCTTAAAGTTATACTGCTAGGAGATGGTGGAGTTGGGAAGAGTTCCCTTATGAACAGATATGTCACCAACAAGTTTGATGCACAGCTGTTCCATACAATAGGTGTGGAATTCTTAAATAAAGAGTTGGAAGTCGATGGACATTTTGTTACAATGCAGATATGGGACACGGCAGGTCAGGAACGGTTTAGGAGCTTGCGGACTCCTTTCTATAGAGGTTCAGACTGTTGCCTGCTAACCTTCAGTGTGGATGACTCTCAAAGCTTCCAAAACTTAAGCAACTGGAAGAAAGAATTCATTTATTATGCAGATGTTAAGGAACCTGAAAGTTTTCCATTTGTGATACTAGGTAACAAAGTTGATATCGATGAAAGGCAAGTTTCTACAGAAGAAGCCCAAGACTGGTGCAGGAATAATGGCAACCACCCGTATTTTGAAACCAGTGCAAAAGATGCCACTAATGTTGCAGCAGCCTTTGAAGAAGCTGTCAGAAGAGTTCTAGCCTCTGAAGATAGATCAGATCACTTTATTCAAACAGATACAGTAAACCTTCACCGGAAACCAAAACCCAGTTCATCTTGTTGTTGACTTAAATTTCTTTTTGCCAAATTACTGTTGACTAGCTCGCTCTATAAAAGAACGGGGAAGGTGTAGTAGATAGAGTAACAAATGGATTTCATTCTAATATTAAAATCGTAATATTCTGCTGCTTTCATGAGGGAGAAAAAGAAAGATCTCCATTCATGAGTGACCCATTATTGAATAAGTGATGCTTTCTGTTTAGGATGACATCAAGTAAAAAAATAATATAGGAATGTAATTTGCCAACTTTATTCAAATGATAAATACTTTGAATATAATTAAAACTTGAAGTTCTAAAAGCACTACTTTGGAGAAGCTGTTCTGGAATTCAGGCACAAAGATACTTTTATATGTGTATATTTTTATGAAATCGGCATTCCACTTTTGTTTCGTTAGATGTCAGTTTCTTAACAATGCTAGATATTAAACTTCAGTCTCACTACATTCCTTTTGCTGTGAGTGGTATTTCATCTCTAATGTGGTTATTGTAAATTAATATAAATTATGTCCAGGTCTTCTAATTGCCTAATGTTGCTGTAATTTGTGTAGGTTTATAAGTAGGAAATTTCCTACGTATTTAATGTCCATTTTTTCTCATCTACTATTCTAATGCTGCACTAATTTTTCCAGTGGTTTAATGCAAAATACTGATAATTTTTAAAATTATTGTGTGTCTTTGCCTTAAGTCCACTCTAGCATGTTTCTAAACAATAAGGTATAAAATCTGGGTAACTGAAGTATAACCTCTTTTTAAAAAGAAATGCTTTATTCAGTCAGCTTTAATAGCACTTGAAAGGATCCACATTGTGACAGTTTTTTAGGAAAATTCCTTGTGTACAGCCTTAGAAGTTCCAGACTTGTTCCTGTTAACGTGAGCTATGAATGTGTTTACCAGTAATATCTGCACTGTGATACTAAGGATTGGCAATACGTAGAGAACTCAGGAAACTCTTACAGTAGATTTTGACAGCTTTCAGCCCTAATACAGATATATCACTATTGATAGTGTTTGAGCTGAATTTGATCCTTATTACAATTGCTATTTTAGGATATGGACTTGTACATTTAAGAGATAATGTCTTTTATATTACTGAAGTAATTTGATAATGATGAACAGGAGCAAATTCTGTGTTTATTGGACAGTCTTTTTTGCAGTCAGGCAGACAAAACTACAGGCGTTTTTGAGGCTTTCAGGTGCAGTTTAAGTGGTAGAATACTTGTATGAGAAATTGTTCAATATTGGCTCTCAGAGTAACCACTGTCCTTGCAATAGCAAAATTGCTAGTGCATTATTGCTTCTATCTGTAATCTGACTGCTAACAGGTATACATGTGCACATATGGTCTGAGAAAGGAAGTCTGAGGCTGCAGGACAGGCCATGTTATTCATTAAACTGCTTTCTGTACAGCAACTTCTTTGTTTCAATGGAAAAGCCTTTCTTGAGAGTACATTACCAGCAAGCATTTTATCTTAAAAGTATCTGATCAATCTGTACCTGGTGTAATTATTTGGAAGTAAAGCTTGCAAAAACAAACCCTTCTTGTTGCTCTTAGTACACTTCTCTGAATGTATTTTATTCTTGCTTGAACCTGTCCAAGACAACTTTACTGTGCAGATCTGCTACTCCTGTTCAAGAGTGCCATCTTTTCACCTTTTGTGCATTCCTAAGTCTGATTCATTCTTGCAGTCCTGCATCTACATCAACAGAACTGTGTTTTAAACTTCAGTCCCTGAGCAGTTAAATAGAGGAACTGCTACTTATGTTTAATTTCTAGTCAATAAATGAAAAGATTTGTGAAGAAAATCTTAGCTAAATCCCTCTTGATCTGAGGATGAGAGAGCAAAAACTTTAGAAATGAAGATTGCTTGTGTTAGGGGCTACTAAGCTAGTGACTTGAAATTGTTGTAAAACTACTACTTAACTACTTAAAGCTTCCTTTAACATTCATTTTAGCAGAGATTAAGGTTGAAACAAAACAGGAGCTGAAGAGACTGTGACTAGAGTACTATAGATAAAAAGGAAAAAATGAAGGATGAGAACTACTGTGGTCTTTCTTGTGCCTAGGTATCTGTGTTTTCCCATCTGTCCCCTTTTCATTTAACATCACGGTTACAAAGCTGCGATCTGAGAAGTAGGTTTAATAAAGTTAAAACATAATCCCATAGAAGTGTATTACTCCTGCCCTGGGAGCTGCTGTATCACAACTGTACACTAATCACAAAAGTGGCCAGTAAAGATAAACAGGCGTGTACATGCTGTATAAATAAGACAGTATAGGAATTAGGTCTCTAAGAGAAACTGCTGAGTGCCTACAGAATCAAAAATCTTCTGGCAAGCCTATAACTATAGGTGACAGGTATAAAATCATAATGCTCAATAACAAACATTTCTATACTTTTTAAAAGCTAGGTCTCATTCCATGTGGATGTAAGGCAGGCATTTGTGGCTTATGTTTCAGTTCATTGATTTGTTTCAAGAGCTAACACACCTGAAATATTACAGGATCCTTTTAGCAGAATTTGGAGCTCTGTAGACTGACAGAGCATACTGTGTACATGTATGCAAACTTCCACGTGTCCTTTAAAATGAGAAAAAACTACTGTTGTGGCAGATTGGTGGGACTGCTGAAAGTTATGTGTATTAGAGAGCAGAATGGGAAGGGGCAGAAGAAGCTACCTAGGGCAGCTGACAGCTCATGTCACAGCAAACTATCAATGCTTACATAAGCTGCTTTAACAGCTGCTCCATATCTCAAATGGATCTTACTTTAAGTCACCTGGCAGGTTACCTGAACTGTAACAGAACCTTGCAGAAAGTGGAGTCTGAGTTGCATTTCCAGCCCAGATTTACTAAGGTTGATTGATGTTAGCTTGTGCTAATGTTCTCATCTCCTTATGCTTGATTTTTTAATGACTTAGGGTAATTCCAGTCCCTTTAACTCATAAACTTTTTATTGCCTTTACTGCATAATGCAGATTATCTGTTTTCTTGTACTGCAACAGACTTTGTTTTGAATTCTTACTCTTAAGCCCCTGAGAGGGTAGGAACATAATCCTTGCAAAGGAGGTGTCTCTTCACTACGAAACTGAAGTATGCTGGAACTGCAGCCTTCAGACCTAGATCAGATTTGTAACTTTAGTTAACCACAAGATAATTTTCACCCATCACTTCAGTTTGTGGTCTTTCAACTGACTGTGAAGAGTCAACAAACTAAAACATAAAGAAGTGTTTGTCCATGTGCAGAGAAGTTGGAGCTACCTCACCAAGGCCTTCAGAGTTCTGTCATAAGACAGTGCTCCTGAACCACAAACTCCCTGACAAAGGGGATGAGTTAGGACATAATTCTTCTGTTCCTGTGGCCAGTAACAATCTGTTTTCATAAAGCCTAGGTGGACCCGCGTCTACATTTCCCATCTACAATTCCTATATTCAGAGGAAAAAGGGAAAGCTGTAGGGGAGGCATAAGAACAGGCACCATTTGGCTAATTGCCTTCAGAAATCAGGCAAGAGAGAAAATGCTTTCATTGTACTTAATGTAAAATTAGTAAATTTTAAATTTGTGATGCAAAAATGCTGCTCCTACTGCAGCAGCAAATGCAGTTATAAAAAATGTAGCTTCTAAAAGTGGTAGAAACTGTTAGCACTAATCATTTGTATTTACCAAGCATTTTCTTCCCGCTAAGTATATAATTAAGTATTTCCTCAGTGAACCTTAACTGTTAGTATTTTTTCCGTCCTCATGCTACAGGGGAGGAGGTTGAAAATAACTGCAGCTCAGTGCCTCCTTATCACATCATCAAGAATGCTTTACCTCAAGTGTGTTTCTGTTATTTCCATGTATACAGGAAAAAAAAAGTTGATTTATATACAATTACATGACATTATCAAAGTTCTGTATAATGCAGTTTGTATACAATAACATTGCAAAGTCAAGTATTCCCATCTTCACTGGCCACCCTATCAGGTAATGTTACTGTGGTTATCTAGTTTCGTTCTAAATCACTTCAAGTATATTCAACAGGCATCCATACTACATCATTCCATGTTTTATTTAACGTAAATATTGCAACCTCTTTATCATGTTCTTTTTTCTCATGGAACATTTTACAGTGACAGCTTAGCAGTAAGTGCAGAAATAATGACTGACTATACATTTATAGCACATATACATGTGGTCCCCTTAATTATACAGTCTATGCAAAATACTTCTTAGAGCAGCATGCCACTTCCTTTGGAAATTACTTTTCAGTCATGTAAAAAAAAATACAAGAAGATAGCTTATACAGATTTGCTGCAAAAAGAAACAGAATACTTAAGACTGTAAACCCAAGCGAAGTATTAGATATATGTATGCCAAATGACCTATCTAAAAATTACTGGTTTGGAATGATGTTAAATTTTGCAAAATGGTCCCTAAAACATTTTACAATCGAGTAGGAGACAGACAGGCCAAATAATGCCTTTCTGAAACCTCAACAAATACAGTTTCATGGTTCAAAAATCCTCCTCTAAATTTATTTACAAAAAGAAATTTTTTGTAAAACAGCAGTTGCAGAAATAATGGGAAAAAACCATGGGTTCAAACATGTAAATTTAGTTTGGTTTTTTTTTTCATGTGTGAATTAGAATTAATGTCAGGGCAGATCTGGCTGTTCTGGTCTACTTCATTCATTGATGCAACACTGCAGCTAAATGTGTATTGCATTAAAATTTGAAATTACACACTTTTAAACTTCAGGGGTTTCCCTCAAAATTTCTTCAAGTACTGGAGGCAGCTTTACTGATCTATTCACTTTTTATTGAGCAATTTATATACATACAATTACACATTAATAAATAGAGGCTTGATTTACTACCATAAAGCGTAATGTCAGTCTGGTTAGTCTGCAGATTGAGTCCTCTACTGAAGGAATACAAGTAGGAAAGTCTGTAATAAAATTACACACTTAGGCCAAACAGTCAAGAATTCCCTTTTGCTCATATTAAGCCAGAAGACTGGTGACATCTTTTGCATTTAGGTCTGATTTCCTCCCACCCTGTGTCAGAGGCTTACACTTTGCATATGCATTAACACATAATGTCTCAGTTTCTTCTTTTGTACCTCTGCAGCCTCTGACAGTTTAAAACTTTGTTTTCATACCACATAAAAGGAAACTTCTTGAGATAACACATTTTTAACCAGAGAAGCTTGGCTGTTCTTATCTATATCTGCAAAAGAAAAAGCTGCTTCAGCATCCAATTAGTCAGTCTTCAGAAGATGAATATAAAATATGCAGGGGACTAACCAGACGAAGAACAGTTCAAACAATCAGGAAAGTAGGGAAAAAGCACTCACTCAGGGAATTTATTTATTCAGCTTAAAAGGTGTTTCTTTCCGAGGAACTGGACTTTTCTTTCAAAGGCAGTGGATCGAATAGGAGTATTGAGTTCATAAAACGGATTCATTGCAAACTGGGGAAAGAAGAAAAACCCATCAGTAAGCACAATGCCTAGCCCTGGAAAATGTCACTTCAGGTGACATCTACTACTAGCTTTCAGCCTATTTAGTGCTAAGAGCACAGGCCTCCTAAATAGTCCTTGATTTCCAGGCCCTTGCATTCTCCCATACATGTGCAGAGCCATCCCCCAGCACCAGCTCCTCAGAACAAACCCATCACACCGGTGGAAATTAGCATCATTTGAGTCCCCATGGGAGGCTGAGATGGTGATGCTTCCCATGACTGTTTGCCATGACCCCATCTAGTGGAAGTAACCACCAGGATTTGAGAACAAGGGCTGTGTGTTCTGAGAGCAAAGCTACTGGGCTCTGTAGAACAGTCCTTTCATTATCATGATGACACCATACTACCACAAAATGCAATCACAAAAAGTTGCCCCACAAGTTCTCTGTTGCCCAGAGAAGCTGTTGATGCCTCACCCCTGGAGCTGTTCAAGGCCAGGCTGGATGGGGCTTTGACCAGTCTGGTCTAGTGGAAGGTGTCCCTGCCCATGGCAGGGAAGTTGTAACTAGATGGATTTTAAGGTCCCTTCCTACCCAAACCATTCTAATCTATTCTACAAAAAAATCATTGGACTAAAGTGAAGAAGTCTAAAAGAGCAGAGTTTAAAATAATTAAAAAAAAAAAAATGTTCTGTTTAATGGAAAATACAGCCTTTGTGTCACACGTTACCAGCTCTGGCTGATTTGGACTGCATGGACGCTTATACAGGCCCCCAAGAGGAAGCAGGCTAATACAGCTGTGTCTGAGCACGAAGAGCAGAATATGCTTAAAAGTAGTGCAGCAAGACCATGAAAAATGAGTTCTTACCTTTATATACAACTCATATACATCAGTAAAGAAGTTCTTAATTCCATCTTCTTGCCTTACATCATGAAGCATTATAAATCTCATATGTACAGTAATTAAGGAGAATAAAACTTTTACAAAGAAAAGAGACATTATCCTGAGATAAGCATTTATACCTAATTCAACATACACCTAAAATGTTTAGCTGTACATGAAATAGCAGTGACTCATAGGAGGAAGGATTTAAAGAAGTAATTGAAGCAATGAAATTTGGAAAGCATTACCTTTATATTTTAACATCCCCCTATTTGAAAATAATCACCTCTCTATCCATGGTTGTTCTTTTTAAACCTATGTAATTCTGAATGTGGATGATGGTCTCTCCACGTCTGCCACATTCTCCTAAAGTTAAAATGCCACTCAACGTTACTTGCTATGTGTAACAAATGTTTCACAACAAGCAGTTCTAGGACTACCTGTACATAGTATCAAGGCTTGGCACTGCATTTTCCCCATTGGAGTGACTGACATCAGGCATGTCACTGCCACTTCTCCTCTCCAGCACGGTCAAAGGGGTAGGAACAAAGAATCATACAAGCTTGCTCAGAGCCTCTCATACTTCCTTATTCCATGTGAGTACCACAGTTCGTTATGCTATTTTGGCTCCTACAAAGGTAAAAATCCACCTTTCCAACTATTCCCAGCTGCTGTGCCTCCCAACATAGTTCTTCCTGAAGCTGATGACTCTAACAATAGTGAATAGCCAGAGAAATCTTCCAAACTCACTTTATCTAACTTACTTCTTTCTGGGAAAAGGCTTTTCTTATATAAATATAAGAGAATAGAGAAGGATATGTCCAGCTGTGACAAAAGCAGAAACAAACCATTCGTTAAACTTGTCCACAGTCTTCAAATACATGTTGTTAGAAAGCCACATGTTCTCATCTACGAGGTCGAGAGCAGCATGGGCAATGAACTGGTTGAGATGGCGATGATCATCCTAATGCAGATCCAGAAGACATTAGATTAGTAATTCAGTGAAAGGAATGAAATATAAGCAATCATTTGCTCAAGTTGCTACAGAACCAGTGTTCAAGTTACATAACGTTACATATACCCTGTTTTTCTGTCACATGTGCCATCCTGTGATTAAATGGAACTAGCATATGTCATCATGATATTTGGTTTCTAGGGAGAAAAGAGGTCATAATAAAAAGATTATCACAAAACCAGTCCTGAGAGCAACAAAATCAGTAAAGCCTGTATTAACACCTCAGGAATGAACTCAAACATCAATTCTTTTGTTTAGTGATGGGCAAACTCCCACCAGTAACTTATTCCACAGTAGAGGCCCTCATATGTCTTTTTCTCTTCTTTCCAGACAGCTGTTTTTGTGATATTTACACAGCATACATAAAATGTAGCATTTCCTGGACTATAACAGTTCAGTCAAATTTGAAAGAAATTGATCCATAGGTTACAATGTGTAAATGCTGGGGGACAGATGGGGAAAGCAGAGATACACAGGGCAGGTATGCTGATAAAATCACCTAAGATTCTGTTTTTCTCATTTGTTTACCTAGAAACAGAATTGTTTTATTGGTTTTGGGGCCTTCTTTTTTCTAAAACCTAGAAACTCATCCTACAACTAATATTAAAGATATGCCTGCAGATATAAATTGCATCTCTTCCTATAATAAACACGAGAGTGATCACAGTGTTTGGCCTGTGTACTTTGTAGACAATCTAGAACACCAGAGGACATCTGCCAAGAAGAGATACAGGACAAAACCACACTGGAAGCTTTCATTAGACTGGAAAAATGAGTAGGTTTGTACTGTTTCTCATAGTAATGGAATGCTGTTACTGCCACTCTCACCTCTCAGTTTTTCCCTCAAATCAGCTTTTACACATCCTCACACAAAGTCTAGTCTAAGTAGCCTTATTTATGATCTTTTATGGGACATTAGTTCAAAACAGAGATGATGCCAGGCAGTTCCAATCAGTGACAGCATATACTTCCATTTTTGGATACACTCACAGATACATGCACTTTTATTCTGAAGTCTATTTTTTCTTTGATGCAATACATACCACTTATAGATAGATTTGTTCATTTCCCACTGGAAACACCACTTATTGAGAAGTATTACATTTCTCACATTTTCAAAGTCTTTATCTATCAACATAAGTTTTTAGCTTTCCTTACTTAAAAGCAAGTATGACTAATGAATATGATTTAAAAATTAGGTATTTTATAGCATAAAAAATAAAGGACTGAATAGAACTTTCAAATTTATGCTCCTTATTTTACCTTATTACAGTATATAAATACCTTAAGAGTAAGTGGCATTAAACAATGAACAGCTATTATAAAACCTCTGCATGCTAAGATAAATTACTAAAGCAAAACTAAGATAGATATTCTATAACATACAGCAGGGAATATATAAGGAAGCTGTATTTCGTGAAGAACTAGTATAGTCTGGCAAAGATTTTTTTAAGAGACTTGGGAAATCCAGAGTTCTACTCCCTATGACAAAATTTCTGTTTAAAAACCCCCAGAAAACAGTAGATACTACTTTTAACAATATGCTGGTCATGCTTCTCATACACTATAAAATTATAGAAGAATCACAGGAGTGTCACAGGGGGAAAAAACACACCTTTGACTCTACTTTTCCAGGAGGCAGAAATTCCATTTCAAATATGGGATTATCATGATGACCAACTATCACGAAGTAGAAACTTCCAGACATTCTTCAAAACAATGCTCCTTACAAGAAAAGACAAAAATGCTCATGAGTCTATATACAAACTCTTAATCCATGCACAAGAGCTCCTAAAAATCAGACAATCAGATATTTACCAAAATATTTACCAATATTTACCAGAGGCTAAAGAGAGATAAACATTTAGGTATGCACATCAAGAGGATGGAGCCGAGCTCTTGGTGCAGCCAACCACCAGGATGAGAAAACACAGGCAGAAACTGATGCCCAGGAAGTTCCACCTGGGCACGAGGAAGAACTTATTTGCTGTGCGTGTGACCGGGCACTGGAAGAGATTTTCCAGAGAGGCTGGAGTTATTCCAGAACCGTGTGGACACAATCCTGTGCCCTGTGCTCCAGGACGACCCTGCTCGAGCAGGCCGGGCCGGGTGCCTGTGCTCTCTCCCAACCTGACAGATTCTGGGAGAGCCGGAGAATATCCTTTGAAAGCGGAGCTGAAGTGAACCTAGGTACCTAAAACCACCTCCTGCCCTGCTCGCCGATGATTTACTCCCGGGAGCGCCCAGGCACCCGGACACAGCGATCCCAGGCCATGATGCGCTGCACCCGCCCCCGAGGACCCTCCTCGGCTGTCTCTCCCCGGGCCCTGCTCACAGGCAGCAGAACGGGGAAGGGCGGCAGGCAGCCGGCACCTCCTCGCTGGCACACGGCGGCCGTGCCATAACCCCACGGCTCCACCCCCGGACGCTCCAGAGGTGCCCGGAAAGGCCGGCCTGTCCAGCCGCCCGCCGGCCTCCCCGGGGGAAGGGCCGGACTCTGCGGGGCTGCCGTGCCCAGGGGGACCCGCGGCAAAGGGGGAGGCGGGGCGGGAGAAGGGGCCCGGACCCGCCCGCAGAGTCCCGGAAGGGGCCCGGGCCCGCCGCCTACCCTGCACTGCACCGCACCCCTTCCCGTCCCGTCCGCCGCCCGCCCGCGGCCGCCGGAAGCATCGCCCTGCGCCCGCCCCATCCGGCGCCACCGTGACGCCTCAGCGGCCGCTATAGCCGGGCCCGCAGCCCAGCGCAGCCCTGCTCTGCACTGCGCTGCCCTGCCCTGCCCTGCCTTCTCCCGCTGTGCCCGACGCCCGGCCCAGGCCCTGCTCCCGGCCCCGGCGCTCTCCCGTGGGTAGCGGGAGGCTGCCCCGGCAAAGCCCGAGCGGGCTGAGGGGAGGCGGTGGCGGCCAGAGCGCTCGGCGTCGCGCTGGCTGTGGGTCGAGCTGCTAGTCAGTAATGCCCCTTTTTGTTTCGGTGTTGTAGGTCAGGATGGCTTCGGTTGAAAGGGAGACATTGTCCCAAGAGGAACTCCGGAAAAGGCTGTATCAGACGTTTAAGAGCCGAGGCGTACTGGACACACTTAAGGTGTGCTTTGTTTTCAGCAGGTGCTACCTGTGATCCGCTGTATTGCTCCTCCACTGGGAGCCCTGAGAGCCATGCCGAGTACAAGTATCTCACTCTTTCCACAAAGTATTATTTTTGCCACGACCTAATTAGTATCCGGGGGATGATGTGTGTGGAGTGTGTTGTGTTTGGGTTTCCCCCCACCTCATATGGGAGGCTCTCCCTGAACAGAATGGGTTTTCATTATGCCTTGGCCTCGGAGTGTTTTTCAGTAAGGTTAAAAGCCTGTGTTAGGTCTTTGAAAATACCTATGCTTGAAAAAAGAAGTCAAGCAGGGGAGAGAAAAATAAATTCGAATATAAAATAGGATCTCTTAGGTTACAGAGTGTGTTTATTACCTATGAAAAGTAAGCATGTTATATGAATAATACTCCTAAAATACTACAATCCTGGTTTAAAACTATTTGAGCTGTTTTATTCATGTCTGCTTGTTCAGGAGACTGTCTTAGGGAAAAATTCAAGATCAGTATTTCAAAAATATCATTGATAATCCTGTAGCCAGGAATTTAGTGTTCAGGACAATTTGTTTCTGCGTTACTGGATTTCCGTACCAAGCTTGCAATGCTCAAACCATTTCTCACTTGACTTAACTAATATTCTATCAGATTACTTTCTGTTAAGTTCATTTTCTTGCTTTGTTTTCCTTGTCTAGAAAGTTATTTCTGCATTCCTTTTCCGTGTTAGGGATGGGGATTTAGCCCTGTGCTTTCCACCTGCACTTTTCCACAAGATGTATAAGAGGTCGCTGTTCTTGGTTGTTTTTGAGACAACATCACCTCTGTTAAAAGTTGATTGAAACTGGACAACCTCAGAAATTAGTAAGGAGAACAGTTTTTTTCAGTTGTGTTTGAGAGTTGGACTCAATGATCCTTCCAACTCGAAATATTCTGTAGTTCTGTAATTTTGTTTTCAGCCTAATTTCTCTTGAAAACCGTGCTAAAATATCAGGCTAGTCTGATGATCTGGCTTTGTTAAGTTTTGGTAACTATTTTGTCACATTTTTGGTAACACACCGCCTCTTTATTCACCTCTGTCATTGTTGCACAGCTGCTGCTGAAAGCTTAAAACACTGTTTGTGTCATGGTCATTTCCTATAAACAATTTGTATAACTGTATAATGAAAATAACAATTTCTTCCTTTTACAGAAGGGAGATCTGATTTTAGATTACTTTTTTTCTCTATCGTAACTCACAGAATGCAAAGATACAACTAAAAAAAGGCAATTAATTACTATTAGTGCCTGTAAGTTCTTTGGTTAGTAGTCTTTTGCATCCCTACAAAAGATTTGATATTAAAGACACTGAATTTTTTGTTTCTTTTGTCATCTACTTTTGTGATGGCATGAGCGGCTTCTTGATATGAGACTCAAATGAGGACCAGTGAGGGTTCCAAGAGCAACTGAAATGGAGGCCACATCAGGAAGGTTTTATTTAAGCCAAAGGGAAGGAAAACAGGAAGGCAGAGATCTGAAAATGAAGCTGGGGATACAAGAGTGGTGTTTATGTTAGCTCTTGACTGGGAACTTCATTTTAGTCCTATGTTTGATACATTTTGAGGGTAAGTCAGAGTTCACTGTATCCACCACCAGAGGGTTTTGAAGAAAGGCAGGGTGTTCATAATGCACTTCTAGATTTTGCCAAAATTAGTCTGCCCTGTTCTGTTTGGAGGTTGTACAAATAAAATGAGGCTCTCTGTGGATTTTGAAAAATTAAAACTCTCATTGAATCATGTGTGAACTGGTAATACAATTTTTTTTTCTATATCAGACACAGCTCCGAAACCAGCTAATCCATGAACTAATGCATCCAATTTTGAATGGAGAACTTCAGCCACAGATGGTTCCAAGTGAAGACAGTTCACTTTTGATCACTGCATCCAACAGTTTGGTGGCAGATCATCTAGAGAGATGTGGCTACGAGTATTCACTTTCTGTTTTCTTTCCAGAAAGTGGATTAGAGAAGAAGAAGGTAAGTTCAGTATTTTGCCTGTTCCACAATGTTTAGGAGCTTTGTTCTCTGGGGGTTGTCATATTCTAACAATTGAAAAAATCATTTTTTGTGATAGAAAATACAAACATTAAGTACAGCTTCTGATCATCTCCACAAAACATTCCATCATTCAGGATAATTTTCATGAATACTTAAAACTGGCGAAAAGCTAATGATGCTGTTCTGGAAAGGTGCAGCCACAATCTTACTGTGTGGCAGAGTATTTGTGAACTGAATCTGATGAAAGATTGTTTGGCCATTCAATTCCCTGAATATGTGGTTCCTGGTCAGTTCAAGCTGTTCTAACTACAAAGTGTGACTGAAAAGGGCAGTCCTTTTCTTCCCTTCTCTGTAAATGTGTGATGGGGTGAAGTTGTTTCTAACTGAAAATTAATTTTTTGACCTGGTGAGTAGTTAATTGTAATTTGGGTTACTGAGCTCATTTGATTTGGATGATAAATCAAGAAAACAGACAAGGAAAGTAGCAAGCATGTGTTGAGGGCAGGGAGAGAACAAAACTCTCTTTTCACAGTTCAGTTGATGATGAAGCTACATGCTGGCTGCTGTATGTCTGAAGTAGGGAAGATAAGTAAATATAGAACAGCAGGCCTCTAAAAATGATTTTACAGGGAGTAAATAGAACTTTCACAAGTGGAAAACATTTACAACTGTGAAATAGTGCCATTTGTGTACTTGAAATTATTTTAAATTAGTTAACATTTCCCAACTGATCTTTCTTTTCCCCAAAGCTGTGGCCTGTGCAAGATCTTCTTCAATTAATGAGGATCAGTCCAAAATCCAGTCTTTACAAATCACTGGTAAAGTTACTTTGATTTTGAAAATAATCTTAAATTATAGTGGAGATGAAAATAGATTGGCTAAAACTTCTTTTCTTTCTTACAGACTTCAGGAACTCGGAAGGAAAATAAAGGTACAAAATGTTTGCATGTGATGCAAACAAGGATAATTGTGTTAGCTTCATTTTTATTAAGATGTGAGCAATAAAAAATCAGATTTCTTGAGTGTGTGTTGGTATGGAGTAATATGGATTTAGTTGGATTTTGAAACTTGCAGTACTCCAGGATGATGAATGTTCTATTTCAGGATTATCCAACTCGTATTTGTAGTGTGGATTAACTGTTGACATTCACTTACAAAATAAATGACTTGTACACTAGAAATATGAGAAAATCTATAATCAGGTATTAAATATAATGCTCTTTGGAGGCTTTTCATACTAACTTTGGAAAACTCAGGTTTTGGATTGTCTTTATAACACTGTATTAGCTTGCGGAATATACTTCAAAAGCTAGTTACAGATTTAATTGACTTTCCATTGTATTCTATAAGAAATAATTCTTATATCTGCATGATGAAACCTAGCTATACTGTATAACCTAAAGAAGCTTGATCTTCAAAAACCCCTGTTGCCTAAAGGCCTTATAATTTAGTACTAATAATCTTCACTCTTAACTCACCTTGAGAGTCAAGAGACATGGATGAAAGGAAAAGTTGTGAAAGGACAGCTTTTGCTGACTGAGATGGACTGGATTATGCTTGTAATAAAACCATAATTGTTTGCTAGTATTGATTTTTACTGAAATACTTGTTCTTTCTGAAAATCAAATAGGTTTTCTTGTACACTGAAAATTGCTTTGTTAAATACAGGCTCAAATTCCATTTTGGTGTGAAATCAAAACTAACTAATCTATTGGATCTTGCTAGGTTTCCTTATGCAAATTTTAATCGGACTTACAGAACATCATCTAAACAGGGAAACTCACAACACAGAAACTCAGACCACTTCAGTGCCTTCTTACAGAGAGTCTCTTGGTAAGTGCAACCTGTGCAAGCAACTCTCCCCAGATATTTTCATACTAGTATACGGTATGGCTTTATATATATTGCATGAATGCACTCAAATGCAACCTGAAGTGGTAATGAGTAAAGTTCATGTCTGTCACTAGAACATGGAATTTCTAAATTTTCTTAAAATAAGGCAAAATCAGGATAGGATTTTTTTTTTAAACACTCATGTGTTTTCTTAGGCATTTAGCTAAGACCTATGACAAATGGACTATAAATGTTATGTGCTGAAATATGTCCTGGAGAACAGAATTGTAAATGTGTGCCCTCTTTCTGTGGGCAAGTTAGGCATACATTGGGAGTTCTTGAATGTATAATATGCATGCTGTTATTAATATATGAATACGAAAAAAGGTAAAAGTTGCTTACAAAACGAAATTCCTGTCCACCCGTGGTAAAGAGGATGAATGACTATGTAATACCACAAATAGTGCCTGAAGAGCCAAGTGCCTCCTCCTAGGTATATATTACATTTATATGAATATATAAAGCAGGTAAATGGCGTTTCTGTACTGCCTCTGCTTATATGCCACACAGGTCTTTCTAGGATAGTGCTGCTTTGATAAGCTGAGGAATGTCCTGCAGAGAGAGGTTCCTGCAGTCTTTGGTGAGGTAACTGCAGTGAGTCCTTTTAAATTATGATGAATGTGTTGCTTTTTTGTAGCGGAGAAGCTTCAGCTGATTGATGAACAGTTTGCCGACTCCTATCCTCAACATCAGAAATACGAATCTTTAGAAGTAAAACTTAATGAATATAGAAAAGAGATAGAGAAGCAGCTTCAAGAAGAAATGCATCAAAAGGTATAACTCTGGTTTATGAGTTTGAGGGAGACATTTGTTAATTTTGACTTTACACATTGCAAACTTTTAATAGTTAGGGTAAATTGAAAAAAAAGATCTAATACTTAGTTACAACAAGCACAAAAGGCTAAATTAATCCAATATCTGTTGTTAATTTGATGATAAAATGTGTATATTTGTCATCCCTCTTTTTTGTTAAATGTACACAGAATGTTAAGCTTTTTATTCTAATGTTAATTTGTAACACAACATTTACTTACTCTGGTTGTCTAAAATTTGGCAAATTTTCTCTATTACTTGATTATTTTGTTTTATGGAGAAATGTTTGCTCTATACCACAATTTTAATTTTCCTTTCCAGTTAGGATTTTGATGCTTGAATTTCAATATGGTGCATAGCAACTGAGAAGTGGGAATTGCTGTTGTGTAGCTTGACAAATAATTGATTTTTAATACTGATGAGAATTTGCATTCTATTTCAAAGCATTGCATAGAACCTTTAAAGTCATAACAGACAGTATTATGAATAATTTCTGATTTTTTTTCTTCCTGTAATTGAAGACAACTCTTCTAGAGAATTTTCATCATTTTGGAAATAAGATTAAAATTTTGTCACTT
This sequence comes from Rhabdornis inornatus, assembly GCA_013397075.1. NCBI lineage: Eukaryota > Metazoa > Chordata > Aves > Passeriformes > Rhabdornithidae > Rhabdornis > Rhabdornis inornatus. The sequence goes on from VWZS01009142.1 coordinate 389,742, forward strand.
AATCCTTTGATAATCCTTCTGTCTGAAAAATGGAGCAAAGGGAATATATGGCACTTCAGTCAAATACATCTTTTTTCTTCTCCATAAATTTCTGTCAAGATCATCAGTTTATTTGGATAGAAAAAATAAATCAATTATATTTCATTTCAATATGTTTTTCTTTAATTTCTGTCAAGATTAATTGTTCATTGGGATATAAAAATTATAATCTAATAATCAGAATTCTTCCACATACTTTTAAAGGCACTCAGTGTAGTCATCATTTATTTAGACAGACAAGTAGAAAGCTGGAGAGTTAAATCTCTTTAACCTTCATTCTTCCTTTAGTCTTTATTCCCCAACTATCTTTTTTAGTATGTAAAACATGTTAATTTGTGTGTTGTTAAATTTATATCAATTTAAGCAAACCAGTTGTAACAAAGGTGATGGGAATCTTAACCAGATGTAAATATCTTCTAAATTCAATTAGCTTTGCATGAATTTCTTAGCAATGTGATGTGAATTACTGTAAGATATTTCTAATCATGTTTGTATATATACAAGTGATGCTGTACTGTCTCACTATTTCTTTAATTTTTCACAAAATTTATGGCCACAGACTTGAATTCGTTGATCAGACATTCCTACTGTGCTTGTTCCATTCTTTAATCTTTTCTCACAATTTTTCTATCATTCTCTTTTGATTCCTTTGCTCAGTTTTTCTTCACGTTTTTGTCTTGTATGCTTGCTTTCCATTTTCTTCCAAATTTTTATTGTAATTCTTTATAATCCCGTTTGCTCTCACATATATTGTCCTTCACACACTGTATGGAGTCATGTTCCCCGTGATTCTTCTGTACAGTTGCAAGATTTGTGCTTTCCTGTTTGTGTGCATTTACTTTTTTCCACTTGTGCTTAGAAGTCAGTGAATCAGGATTTCTCTTTCTGTAACCCTCTTTAGATGAAGTTATGTGTTCCGCGTTTTTTTACATTTCTGGCACTTCTTGTTATGTCTGGGTGAATTTCTGTGGTTTTGTAGCAATTCAGGATGTGGGTCTGTTTCTGCCAATTCTTGAATTACTAGTCAAAAGTGGTTCTTTGGGAAAGGGAACAAGTGTCAGAGGAGGATTAAAAGACTGTGGCTATCCCTTAAATCCAAGCAGAGTATTATTGCTGCAGTGCAATTGTTCTTCATTGGCTCTTGTACTGCTCTTGTCTAAAGCTGATAGTTTTGTGTAAGATCTGCTTTGGGATGCCAGATAAACACATGAAAACTATATGAGACATGCAGATAGTATGTACTGCTAACATACTTCTATCATGGTAATTAATTATAATCAATTTATCATTTCCTAACAAGAATTTCAAGGTGAAATTTTGTATTGTCTTAGGAGGAATTGTCTTTTTTGATTTGAAGATGGCCCTATTTAACCCTCCCTTCCTCCTTTGTGTAAAAGCTTGCACATTTTAAAGAAGTTGAAATAGCAAAGATTAAAATGGAGGAGAAAGTGCAGACCCAGAAAGAAATCTCTGCGCTGCGCCATGAGTTAGAGAAGATGCATCAAGCAAAGTCTGAAGCGTTGATTTCTCGGGAAAAGAATGCTATTGAGAGGCTTCAAAAGCAACAAGAGGTAAAGTTCCAAGTATTTTTTTCCTAATCTATTGCAAAATGATTCAGTGAGTTGGTTAGTCTGTTCTTTTATCTTTGGGAGATTTACCTTCAGATCTTACTTAGCTTATTAGGGAAAATTTAGAATTCACATTTGTTCTTATAAATAGGGAAATGCATTTAATAACTGCAAGAATGAGTGTGGATAAACACCTAAGTAGAGATGGCTGTAAAAGGAACAGTTCTGCAAGCTGGGATCTGAATGTAATAAATACTTCTAAATATGTTTTAATAATTTTGCTGAATTCAGATCGCTGAGATTTTTTTTTCACAGGAAGGTGAATATAGCTTTTAGTTACACTCTTAAGAGTGTAACTAAAATCTTAGTTCTTTTAGCTGCTCAGAAGACTTTAATCTAAATGGAATAAATAGCTTGTATGGTACAGATGCGCTGTTTCTGTTTGGTTTTATATGTTGAATGTTATGAATAACCACCATCTTTACTGTAAACTAGCATCTCATTTCATTTTTTTGAACACTTTTGTATTGATGAGTTACTCCTCTGGGCTGTTAACTCTTGGTGTTTTGCCAGGGTAGTAACTGTTTCTACAGCACGCAATAACTTGTGTGTGGTTCTCAACTGCTTATCCCAATCTCAGGCTGTTACTTCTAAGTTTTTGAAAGAATAGTTTGTTTGCTCTTCTGTTGCCTGTTTGCTTTGCCACCTCCCTGCTATCTGCAGTAGACCTTCATATCCAAATAATAGTCATCCACAAATGCTAACTGTATTTTTGCTTTGGTGTGGTGCTTTATGGTTTTGTTTGTCTTGGTTTTTTCCCTGAGGACATGTGGTATTGGTTAACAAAGCAGTTGTGCAGATCTCTGTATAAATTACTATAATATTAAACATTTTATCACCATGCCATAAATTTATTTCATGGTCATGTACTTTGTAGCTGACAAGAAAACAACGTATGTTATGCTATCAGTCTTCTTCTGTGGGCATGAAATTAATTCAGTAATAAAAAAAAACCCTACCAATGACTAGATCAACATATCTGTCAAGTATTGTGTGTAAATATTTGATTTCTCTTGTCAGCTTCTGCACTCACTGAGAACTTTATGCTTCATTTATCTGGGGATTCTTTTAACAGAGTTCAGGTATATTTACATTAAAGATGTCAGGTCATGTACCCCTTCACTATGATGACTTTATGTCCAGGAAATGTGGCTTGAGAAACTGCTCTACTTTTTGTACCAGGAGCAGCAGCTGAATCTGTCAGTGCTGTCAAATGTACATGGCTTTCAAAGTTGATATAAGGATCCATATGGCAAAACCATAATTTTCTTCTTACACTTTTTTTTTGAGAGAAATAATGTCTTTTATGCTTAAAGGCAAAAAAACCTATTTTTATTAATAAGAAGATATGTGGGTTTTGGTATTAATATGTTCATTACTTGGCGAATACCTTTTACAATTTTTTTATGAGTTCTGTAAATTAAACTCCAAAATCTGAAAGAGTTTCTTGGTTTACTCAGTTTCAGTTTTAAGTCATGTTTTACCAGTGGGTTTTGGTGTTCGTTACTTCAACTACGTTTTTATGAAGAACATACAAAACTTGTTTATTAAAAAAAGTCAAGTGTTTGAATGTGTTCTGCAATTAAAAAAAAAAATTTCCTTTCACTTGAGTTTTAATCTGTGCTGTTTCTTAAAGGAAGGGTGTTTATGGGTAGCCAGAAGTGACTCCATCTAAAACATTTTTACTCTGAATGGAAGTAGAAAGGGAATTTTAAAAAGATACTTAAAATTTATTCCAGATGTTATTTCATATAATGTCTATATAAATAGTATTTATGGGAGTAGGATCAGTCAGTTCCTGAAGAAGATCCTTTTGAATGTGTTAGACAGTAAATGAAGTTTTACAGTCAAGTAAAACTAAGGATAATATTTTGTGATTCAGATAGAAGCAAAGGAAGTGTACACTCAGAGACAAAGTCTGTTGAAAGATATTGAAGCCATAAGGACCAGGGAGGCAGAACTGAAGCAAAGGATGGAGGCATTTGAAATGTAAGTTGCTGAAGGATATGTACAATGCTAAATGATGCTTCTGCAAAACTTGCCTCAATATGTTTCAGCTTTGTGATGTTGAAATAGATTATATATCCCAGAAGTTTTGTTTTACATTTTGAGCAGTATTGTATACTGCTATTAGCAGGGATAGCCCATACAAAAAGATGTTTCTGTTTTTTTTCTATTCCACCTTATCCAACCAAAACAGTCCAGCATTGCTTTGCAGGCACAGAATCGGATGTTTACTTTCAAGTGCTTAAATTAAAAAAACCCAACACCCAAACAACACAGTATGTAACCCTAACACTCATGAGTGCACGTGAATATTTTGCTTATTAGTCTTATGTTTTGGGGTTGGTTTTTTTAATTATTATTTGTCCTTAATAAGATCTATTTTTTTAGTTAAATAAAAATGTAACTAATCAATTTTTGGCCAAACTTTCCATACTACTTAATGTTGTTACTTTGTCATCTGTTTTTCATAGCAAAATTAGTATCCTGCTAACAAGAACTTGGGGTTTTTTAGCAACCCAGCAGAGGGTGCTGATAGTATAGCATGCTCAGCACTCTTTCCTCTAAAGTGTTTCTAGTGTGGGAAACTGAGCCAGGGTTAACCCGGGATAGCTGCATAATTAATTGGTACTGAATTTTAAATGGGGCAATTTAGTTTGTGTCACATCTCCATGTTCTTAATGAACTACAGTGACAGAGTCTGGTGATGATTTCAAATTGCTACAGTATTCCAAACAAGCACGTTGCCCTTATATATCTATAAATGTTATTGTGAAAAAGAAACAAACCCCCAGACTAAAACTTTGACTTTATAACTGGTCATTGTCTGTATACTTCTTGATATTTCAGCACCCAGAAAGTTCAGGAGGAGAAAAATAAAGCTGTAGAAGATGCACTTCGGCGTCGTGAGGTTGCTGTGAAGAACATAGAGGAGACGTATGACCAAAAGCTGAAGACAGAACTCTTAAAGTAAATTTTTTTTGTCTCTAATAGGACACATAATATTTCATATGAAAACAGAATAATAAATTCTATAGGATTTATTTTGAAAAGCATAGCAAAGCAAGGACTTTGAAAATGTGCACTTATGTTTTTATTTTAGTCAGATTGAATCTTTTACTGCTTGACTATTTGCTAGTAAGTTTGCTATAGAAAATAATTTCCTTTTGGTTATAGGTTATATTATTGCTGTAGTTTAAATTCTATGTCGATATCTGGAAAAGTGACAATAGCTTGTATATTTAGACAAGAGGATCTGAAGCTGTATTAGTTACTTCCTTTGACCACAGTCAAAGTAGCACTTTGACCATTTTATGTATGTAGAAGAGGCATGAAGGGGAAATCAGCATTAAAGAGATGATACAAGTTTCTTGGAAAAGGGGTGAGAGGCATACTAGTCCATTGTACAGACAGACTGGCTCTTAACTTCACCCCTTCCCATTTTTGAAGAGGGATTCTGTGATACAGATCTCCCTCTTATTGGTTACCTTCTGCTTGAACTTTGTCTTAAGGAACTGGCGGTCACCTGTGACTTCTTTTGGGGTATTGCAGTGGGCATATCCTAACTTTGCTATTGTACTTCCTTGTAGTGCTGTGGTCACTGGAGGGGTTCCTTGACACCAAGTGCTCTTGGCATGTCACAAACCTCAGTGAGGCAGTTAAAGGAAGTGACTGATGTATCACTACTTTTTATTGCAAGCCAGTGAGCAGTATTATCTCTGTTTTTAGGTCTTTAAATTAAAGAGCAAAGATGTTGATAGTAGGTTTTGGTAAAAATAATCCCACAGCATTTGATGGTTTTGTTAGAGGACAGTGAAATGCAACTACTTGACTCACCTTACAGCTAGTTACAAATAGTGATTGCAAAGTCATTTCAGTACATGAGGAGAAGCAAAGCATTTTAAGGATAAACTGCTGCTTGGCTTATTTATCAACATACAAAAAATTTTAAGGCATGCTGCAGGTGCTCAGAAAGACAAGATCCATGTCCTTTTGTCCCAAACCATTGATGAAAAATATTAAAGAACTATGGTTTATTATACAGAAGTAGTGATGCTTGCTGGCAAATAAATATTTTTTATTTTTGCAGTAACCATTAAATGCCATATTTGGGAAAAGGATCTGAGTGGTCTGGACCATTTGCAGAAATGCAGGAGGATGGATTTGGCTATATCTGAAGCTATTTATAATTATGTCCCAGTCATGTAGAATGCTGAGCTTTCTTAGCTCCTGTGAATTCCAGTTCAGTGCAATGTAACTGTTGGATAACTACTGGGCTATGAATAGTGGTGTACCTGGGCAGTACTCAGTGTCTGGCTGGTGACTGGTGGTGTGCAGGGAACCCTGGGGCCAGTTCTGGGGCCCTTATTGTCCAACACCTTCATCTGGATATGGGCACAGGGCATCCTCAGCTTTGAACATGAGGCTTAATAAAGAGGAATCGTTTCCATAATGAATGGCAGAGTTTCAGTTCAGGCAGATTTTGACAAGGTTGGGAATCGTGCCAGTGCAAATCTTAGGAATTTTAACAAGGAAAACTGCAAAGCTCAGTGCTTGGGGCAGAATAGCCCTATGAGGTTGTATAAGTGGGGAAAAGGAGTTGACTGAGGAGTTGCATTTCTGAAGAGAAGGTGGATAAGTTACAGTGAATGCCAGGTTGATTATGAGCCAGCAGCAAGCTCTGGCAAATAAGGCAAAACAGCATGATGGGTAAGATTAGAAGCAGCATGGCCATCAGACTGAGGGAACTTACTGTCTCTTGAAAGGTACTGGAGAAGGCTGTGCTGGGAATACCATGCCCAGGTTTGGACTCCCCGGTACAGAAAAGTGATGAAGAAACTGGAACTGGAGGGGGCTTAGTAAAGTCTGTCAGGATAGTCCATTTGAGTTGGACTGTCAAATGTGACCTCTGAGTTTGTATTGCAGGGGCTGGAAGTTGTGGCTTGGGAGATTTAGCTTGGACATAAGGAAAAAATCTACTTCGAGAGTAGTGCAGCACTAGTACAGATCATCCAAGGGAGATGGTAGATAAATGTCCTTGGAGGTTTTCAAGACTTGGCTAGGAAGAGCCACATCTGCCCTGCCATACAGGTTTTAAGTCTGGCTTTTTGAGGAGGTGGTTGAATGAGATGATTGGCAGGGCCCTTTCCAACCATTTTGGTGGCTCTGTGATAGTCAATTTTGTCAATAAATAATTGTGTGATTATAGTTTAATTTGGGAAAGAATGGAATTAACACAAATGCCTGTGCATGTGTGCACACACATCCTTTGGGAATACATAATTCTTTTTGTTTCTAGATATCAGCTTGAATTAAAAGAAGAATACATAGCCAGAACCAATAAAGTTACTGAAGATGAGAAAAAAAATAAAGGTAACCATCTGTCTGAGATTGATAAAGTATCTGTTTATCTCTAGAGCTTTTACTGTCGTATGCCAAACCACTACTGTTACTGACCAGTCCTGGTGTTCAGTGGTATGAGGGACAGAAGAGCCATCAGAATAGGTGACAGCTCAGCAACAGTGACAGTTCAGCAGCTCATTGCTGTTCAGAATGCACTGGGAATCATGAACTGCTGCTTTGTGCAGAGGCTGCAAAGCATTCCTGGTGTTTCCGTGTCCTGTTTCCCTCGGAAGTCCTGCTGGTTCATTCAGGCTTTAACTGAGCTCTGGTGCTGTACCCTGGCACAGTTGTCAGTTTCTACATTTATTGTGCACAAGATGTTTAATTGGAGCTTGTGGAAGAGAGCCGGAACAGATATCAGGGTTAGGCTTTTATGTTAGGGACGTGCAAAAAATGATGTATCACAGGCATATGAATTTGATTTACTTAATTCTAAATGTGTATATGCATATGTATACATGTGTATATACAACATGATTTACTTAATTTTGAAGGCGTGTGTATGACATTCAGTCATTTTTATGTCTTAAATTGAATTTTGGGCTTAGCAGCATAGAACTATTTTCTGCTGATACAGTTTTTTACTGTAATACTCTACTAATTTTAATTCAGCATTTGTAATCCTCCCTGCAGAGAAAGCTATGCTTTTGCAAGAAGAAGCCATTGCTGTTAATTCAAAAAAGGAGGAACTCAAGCAAGCTGTATCACGCACCAAAGAGCTTGAGGTAATTGTAACTATGAATTTAAAGAAGCCTGTATTCTAATTGGTGCAGTTGAGGTATGTTAGAAATAAAAAAGAAAATATGAAATAAAAGTAATTGTAAGAAGTACAGCGGTCCATAAGCTTCTAACTGTTCTTTATCTGCAGCTGGATTTGGAGTCAGTGAAGGCCCAGGTTCTTTTGGTGAATAAACAGAATCAGTTGTTGACAGAAAAACTGAAAGAGGTATCAGACTATCCTTTGCTAAAGGAGGAAAAATTGGAGCTCCAAGTGCAGAATAAACTACTTAGGCAACAGTTGGATGAGACTCGGAGTGAGAACCAGCGTCTTCGAGACAGTCAGTGTGAATGATTTAGTTATTTTCTTCTTTATGTTTCTCTACAAGTATTTGTTTAGAAGTAAATTTTCATTAAAATGCTTTCTTTGAATTATGTTTGCTAGTAGTTTGCATGAAGCCCAAGCTAGTGTTTGTGTATAATTGAGCAGTTCTTGGCATAAGTTTATTTTCTTTTATATGCCTGTATGGGAGAAATCCTGAATTATGTAGTAGGTGTAATATGGAAGGATATCAGGGTATCCCTTTCACCCTCTGAAAAAAGCAGTGCAGTCTTTCTAACCATAGCATTAGTATGGTTAATAATGGCAAAAGTACATTGTATTATTATTTGTTTGCCTGACTACAGTAATAAATACGAAGTATTTTTAATGTGCATTTCAGATTACAGGAGAGTAGAGATGTGTGTGCAGATACAGGTGAGGATATGTATTTTTCTTCCAGTGTAGGACAGTCTGGGTCTAGGTCTTAAAGGACTACACCAACGAAGATTTTGGTCCTTTGTAAAAGGAAGAAGAAAAATATCCCCAAGTACTCTATTCAGACAAAGTCTGGTTCCTAAAATCAAGTCAGCTTTACATGTTCATGGGGTAACATGTAGAAAAGTGCACACTTGTTATTCTTTGTCTGAGTGTCTGGTGTTTCGCTTTTGGAGTAGAGCTGTCCCAGCCCTCAGCAGAGTACTTGGCCTGCCAAGTGGAGCTGAGGAGAGTGGAGCATTCTAAGAAGCTGGTGCTGGATGAATTTGAAAGTCATAAGCAGATGTTGGAAAAACAGCTACAAAGTGAGGTAAATTATTATTTCTAAATGATTTGAATCTTATCTTCCTGTCATCTCTTTCACAATTACCCATCTGCCTGTGCAGGCCATGTGGCGTGCAGTTACAAGGATTGTTTGTACCGTGCTTATTTTTATGTAAACAACTCTAAAGAAAACAAAACATCACCACACCAAAAAACTACCAAAAAATAAAACCAACCCAACATAACTAAGTCAGTCTTACTGAGTCACGAAATTGTCAGTGCCAAGTTTCAGTAGGATACTATGCGTATAGTCTGGCTGGACCTGGAAAATATTTAGAAACCAAGTATTCAGCCAGTTTAGATTATTCTTATTGTTTGAATTATGCTGGCTTTTGTTGTTCTCTTGATTTCCTGTAGATTGAGCGTTGTGCCCAGTTAAAGGCCCAGCTGTTAGACTCTGAAGCTACTGTCAGGAAGTTAAATGTGCAGGTTGAAGAACTGAAACTGCAAGTGAAACAAACACAGGCAGGTTTGTATCTTAAACCAGAGCAGTCCTTTATGATGGAAAAGTGTAAGAAGTTCCAGAAGCTTAAAAAAACTGCAGTTGTGTAAAAGTAACACATCACCAGGGAGTAGATTTTAAAGTTTCAAATCAAAATCTATTTAAGGCTCATTTTAAAAAGGAGACTCATTGCAACCTCCTTTCAGTAAACAAACCTGTAGGAGGAAGGAAAATACTCCTTCCTGAGCATTTGCATATTTTGTTGTTGGTTTTTCCTCAGTATAAGGGCATTAATGTTTGCTGGTAACATCAACAACGTTTTCCAGCAGGCAACTTGTGTTTTAATGTGTTTTGATTCTTGAATGTTCATAACAAAAATAATCAATTTGAAATTTTATTTTGTACCTCAGAAACTTAAGTCTGACTCTTACACGCATTTAGTCAAGTCTAATAACTTTTGCCTAACTTATGCTTAGCTTATCTTGTATAGGCATTAGAAACAGGGGCACATACATAAAGCAATTCTGTCTGCTGAACAAATTTACTTTTAAAGATGCCCGTCTGTCAAATTGCTAATATCAAGTGTTATAAATAAAAGGGTTGGTATGTATATGTAATGTAAAAATATGGAATTCAATTCTGCAATGATTATACATTACATACAACATGCTTTGCCTCATAGTTCAGTATATGCAATATTTTATGATTTATGCTATTCACTAGACTGATACGTACATTTATGATACACGTATTGGTACCATTTGGAATTGGAAATTTATTATATGAAAATATCAAATACACATTTTAATTAAATGACTGAAAGTACTGTAGGAACTTTTATTGTACATCAGAATTAATGAAGTCATTGAAGAACCATTTACATAGAATAAAAACAAGGTAAATTTGCTGAAAGATACAACCCTATAGATTGGTCTTCTGGACTTGTTGAAGCATGCAAGTGCAAGGAAGTAGACTGCCCCAAAACATTCAGTTTAACTGACAATTTTAGAGTACTTTTAATGAAAAAATGAAAAAATAAACAATAAAACATTTTCTATGTGCTGTGTTGTTTTTCTCCAAAATTATTTTTTTATTTAAATAAAGGAAACTGTTAAGACTTGTGGCATGCTCTGTGTTCTTTACACTTTACCAGCATGAATAGATATAACCTGTCCAAAATGGTAATGTTTTCATGTTTATTTATTTACTTAAACATAATTTTAAAAACAACATTGTAGAGTACATACTTAATGGTGGTTTTACATGGAAGAATTCTATATTCAAAAAATAGCAGTGTTAATTTGCAGCTTTGGGGCTGCATTGAAAATACATTTAAATCAATTTCGATTAAACCATTAAATTCTCAAAATGTAAGCCAATTCCGTGGTAGAATAATTTTGATTCAATTGGAATTTAAATGCCGTGTTTTACTGTTTTGGCTTTGCTGTTGGTCTCTTTCTCTTTAGTGTCACTCACTTTCTCTTGCCACCATTTAGCTCTGGAGAACGAGGTGTACCGGAACCCAAAGCCGTCGCTCGTCGACCGCTCTGTGCTGGACTTCCTTGGTGACAGGATGGTGCCCCACGACATTTACGTGGATGGCGCATTCCCCAGGAGCCTGGTGCTGCCCGCCGTGGGGACACTCAGCGCTGTGCCAGGGCCTGGCAGCCGCCAGCAGCTGCAGCCTCGCAGCGCTTCCCCGGACTCGGACCTGGAGTGCATCGCGCAGGCCCGCGCCAGGGTCAAGGAGCTGGAAAAGGAGGCTGAGTACTTGGATGAGGCCTACAGGAGTTACCAACACAGAGTCATGCTGAATGCAGCTGCAAGCAGAACGCCAAGGAAGATGCAGCCTCCTTTAATTCTGCAGGGTCCTCTTAGTAGACACCCTTTGGCTACCCACCAGGAGCTGCTAGAGGATAATCCCAGCTCCCCACATTCCCCTCTGAGCAGTCCAAGAGGTGAGGAACACATCAAAAGAACTGGGCAGGCCGATATCTTTAAAAGTCCCTTAACATCGCCACACAGGGGAGCATCTCCAAGGCGCCTTTCTTCTACTCCCATTTCCAAACCGAAGAGAGACCTCAGTAACAAGAAAATTCCAGATGGTAAGTCATGATTGGTAATGGGGTACAGTAATGGGTTTTACTTACTGTTCCTCTTGTGCTCTGGGAACAGAAAGATTTAGCAGTGTTAGTTGTTCACTTGTTATTTGCTAAGATGCAGGAGGAATCAGGAGATGTGATTTTGCAGGAGACAGAATGTACCAGCTGCTTGGAGTATTGCTTCTTCCTGGAAACAATGACTGGAGAAGTATGTGAGGGAAGTTAAACATGCTCTAGGGAGCTTCCAAGAGAAGACTACACCACATAAATCCCTACAGGTGTAACCGTAACATATACAGAGTTTCGTTCAAAACTTGCTATTAAGTATAACTACTTTGCAACATTAATTGTAATTTCTTAACCCTCCTATATTTGTAACCTTTTATTTAACTGTTGTGGTTAATAGTGTGTAGCGGAAGATGTCTTCAGCTTTTCTTAAATTGAGCTTTCCAGTCTGAAAGGTCCAGATTTCCTTTTGTTTATTCTTTTTGCTGTGACATCTTTATAAAATACTCCTGAACAATTGTAAGGAGGAAGGATCTAGTGTTTGAAAACTTTTAATTTGCTATTAATATCACAATTTCTAATAATTGATTAGTCTTTTTTTTTTAAGGACAGTACTCAGAAAAGCAAGCAATTAAAAAATTTTTAAAAATCTGTTGTTTCAAATCTGCAGTACATCTGCTTCTTGAGTGATGCAATTTTTTTCACCCTGGCTCGAAGTGGATTTAATAGAATGAAAAAAAGAGACAGTAACAAAAAAAAAAAAAAAAGATAATGATCAGCTTCTCCATGAAGGAAGGTTAAATACAAGGGCAGGTTATTTTGGAAGAAAGATGGCTGAGATATGCTGTGGGAAATCTGGAAAACAATGAGCAATGTGAAAAAGGTAAAAAGGGATCAGTTGATTACTGTTTCACAGACCCCAGAATCCCATGGCATTGAAAGGAAATGAAATTAAATACTTTTTCATACCATGAGTAAGTTGTGGAACTGTGGGAACAAATAGAGATGCAGGAATAAAACTCCTCTGTTAGGAGGATCCAAAAAAGTATTGATTGGAGAAAAGTTTGGGGTGGGTGTTGCCAGAAGTAAGATACGAGTATTCTCCTTTCTCAGTTTTAGTTTAGTTTTGTTTCATAATGGGCACTGTTAGAAACAGGTTACAAATACTGATTGATTGTGGCTGTCCCTGTGCTTCTGCATGTAGAGCATCATACTCTATTACTAAAGACATCATTGAGACTTGAACTTCCAAAGCAATTTTTCATGTTGTAAGTTCTCTCTGTCAGCTTCTGTATAAAGTACCCACAGACTATTTGTTTAGCACTGCACACAGACAAAATCTTTCATAATACTAGGGTTTTGTTGAAAAGTTAGGAAATGTTAAAACTATAGTTGTGTGCATCACCTGAACAATCCTTCCTGTCTTTGTACTTTTCAGAAGCTAGTTACAGGATGGCAGATCTCTTTTTTTTTCCATTGAATCTGTTCTTTGCTTAATGCACAAAACTGACTGGGTCTGGAGAGGGGTAAGAATTGAATAACAAAGGAGTGCATTACCTGACCCAGGAGTTACAGAAATGGAGTGGTGTGGAGTGGAGGAAACCAGGCTGCAGCTGGGTGATAGGATATTAAGGTTAGCTTCAGTGCTAACTGTGCTGTTAGTGGGATTTGTCAGCTCCCACTGAGATGTCACTTTGCTTTCATGAGTCTTCTGAGGAGTGTGTTTATACTGGTGTATATATATTATTCTTTTCTGCTAGAGATGGCTGAAGCACCAGGTGTGGTTTTGCTAGAAAACTCGTAAGTTGTTCTGGAAGCTTCTGGGAGCTTTTTGGTGCTGTTGGAAATACCAGTCTGACAACTTGGGGTAAATTTAAAGAGGTAGAAGATAACTTCACTTAAAAGGAAAAACAAATCTAATTCACATGCATGGTAAGTGCAGCTCAGTTGTCAGCACCTGTCTCTGGAGAACAAAAGGAAGAAGTATGTCCTTCTCTAAAATACTTAGAGTTGGCAGATCCAACAGTTGTTTTACTGCATAATCTGCAAGTGGAAGGATTATGCAGCTTTTTCTTTTCCTTTAAATTAGCTCTTGCATTTGACTGTTTTCCTTCCTAAGTCCATGCACAGTGAACCAATAATGCATGTGTTGTACAACCAGCCTTGTCTGAGAAACAATAGGATAAATAACTAATATGAATTGTGGGATTTTTATTCTGCAGACATCAAGAGCTCATCCCTTACCTCTTCACAGCAGAGTGTTGACCAGGTTCTTTCTCCTATTTCAAAGCCGTATTCACTTTCATCTTCAGAATCTGTTCCTTCCTCACCATCCAGTCATGGCCAGAAAATCAGGTAACATTGTTTACAAAGCAACATTTTAACCTGCTTTTCAGAGAAACACTTGTCTAATTGCTCAGGTGATAGCTGATTTTACAAATCAAGCAAGCCATTGATTTTATAAGTGAAAACTTTTCTAAAGATGAATGAAGATTTCCATTTTAAATATCATGCCTCAAGTGGAACCTAGTTATTAAAAACCCAAACGCTTTGGTTTGCTCTGAGCAAAGTCATGTCTCTTTATTGTGTCTCTATTTTTCACATCCGTGACCTGACTGATGAGCTTTTGCTAATTGAAGCATTTGAATTTCTGGTTCCTGTTTGAGAATTTAAATCAAGGCAATGTATATTCTCACTTCATTCATTAACAAGCTGTAATGCTAAATTTATTACTTCTTTTCTCTCTCTGAAGAGCTTGTTCACGTGCCTGTTTTCAAAGTAGGATTGTTTAGTCTCCTTTTCTTGTGGGAATGGGATGGGTAGCACAACTCTTCTCTTTTCTTGTTGGTTTTTTTTTTTTAAGATCTTTTTAGGGTAAATGCATAACTTGACAAAATTAGGCTGCATTAAAATGACTTCTCTTTTGTCTCTAAATCTCCTATTTCCATGTCTGGAGGTCTTCTGTTTTTAATGGCCAGCGTTGCCTCCACTCTCCAAAACTAACAATCCTGGATATGTGTCTCCAGAAGCCACTCTAGGATTTAACTTTTAATATTTTTTTCCTAAAAAGAGACAACTGAATTGTCCTTAACCTGCCAGCCATCATTCCTGATTTGATGGCAGAAGAAAGACTGCCTATGTTGGGGCAGCTCTAGCAGGCATTTTTAGGCCTTTCTTGTTTTGTTGTTATCAAGGCCTCAGCATACATTTAATGCAGAGAGGGTCTCCTATCTGGTTAGAATTTTAGGAGAGCCTTTATGTTTTTTGTCTTCAAAATGAGCTACTGGGATATTTAGGGACTGTGAGGTCAGTTTCCTTTAAGTATTCCCTTGGCTGTGTCTCCTTTCCCTACCCATTCACATTTCTGTGGTGTGTCTCAGATTTCTTGTACTTCTCTGATAGACCTTAAAAAATGAATGTTGAATGTTAACCTGCATGTTAAGGTGATAGGGGAAAATGCTTTAATCCTGTGAGGGACTGTAGTTCTTTGAAGGATTTTGTAGACTCCATCCTGCTTGAAGAGTGAGCGTATGAGCAAGTTGTGTTGCAGAGGACAGACCTGGGTCTGGGAAGGCAGCTATAGTTTGTTGTTGCTTTCTTGGGTTTCTTACAACAAAGCAAGGGTATAAGGTCCCAATGATTGTCTTGAACTTGCTGCTTTCCCAAGACTTTCTTAAAAGAAAAACATTCTTTTGTTGCGTATTTTCTAATTTAATGTGCTTTGGACTGTTTTGTGTTACGTGAAATATTTGAGAAATGCATGTGTGGGCTTTTCCAGTTATTTACTCTTATTATTAAGCAAATGCTACATTACTGATGTGTATTGTGGGATTAGATTATGACCTGTAGATTTTAAGTGGCAATGGGGACTTCTTTGGAAAGGAAAGAAAATATGATGCGGTAACATCTGCGACAAGCTGTTAGAAGTCAAACCTCGGTCAGTGGCAAAGAACAATTGCTTCTGCAACTACAGGAGCTTCTTGCTTATTTATGTTCCAAGGTATGAGTGGTATGAAGGAAGCCAGTAAACACAGACAGGAAGATGGAGTGATAAGGCAGATTATTACCTAATTTTTTGTTTATTTGTTTAGGCCTGAGAAACAAATTGAGGGTTGTTACTGAGGCAGTGGGTTCTCTCTTTTTAGCAGTGTTGCAGGACACAGTACTGAAGAAAGTGACATGTGTCCTTGAACTTTGCATCCTTAAGAATTATTTAGCACTTAAATGTTTCTTTGAAGAAAAAACTCAAAACATGAAATAGATTTCCAAAAGCTTGAGATTTCATTTACTCTGTCCTATTTAATTTACAGGATATTTTTCCCCACTGACATCAGTGAACTATTCTTCTGGCAGTGCAGATTTATTTGTCTGTGCCCAGATTCACTTTTTGTTTATGAACAAATCTCATTGTTGGGGGTATGTTTTGTATTGTTTCTTCTCCACTTTTGCCCCATGGAAGATCTGTATTCATAGAAATTGTAAGCACAAACAGGCTGTGATGAAGAGCACCAGCTGGTGTGAAGTAAGCTCCTTTATGAAGTGCTGATGCTGAATTTCATTAGTGACCTGCACTCCTTTTGCTGTTCTGGTTCTGTTCAGAGTTTAGTAGCTGGGTCACGTGGGAGACATTGTTCTTTCACATTATCTTTCTGATGAGATAAACGGGGATTTAGAATGAGGGCACTAACCCCATTTTGAAAGAACCCAGATTTTCACCCCTGCATCTCTGTTTTGCCAGACATCTAATCCTAATACATTTCAAACACGTATGGTAAGATGACATCAAAATGGGAATTAAACTGTAACACAGAGCTTGAAAAGGCAAATTTCTTAATTTCAGTTGACTGTCACAATTCATTGTATTTCTCCTTTTTGATGTCTTTTCTTACTCCTTTTATTTCATTTTAATGTAATAATTTTATGTCACATCAAGACCTTGGGGAAAGGCTGAGGGGAAATGGAGTGGACTTTGGTAAAAGTTAGAGAACTGGATTTAAATACCCTAAATTTGAGTCAGAAGGTTTCATGGATTTTAGGTTTGCCTTAGTCTGTTGCTTAGCATGTGAGTGAATTTTAGATTGCTATTTGCTTAAAAGTTCAGCATTTATATTTATTAATTTATTTATATTCTTCCTTATTTTTTTTAGATTTCAGAGTCAACAAACAGATAAACAAGATCTCAGTGATACCCACAAACCAGCGAAACTAAAGTATGAGGATCTTGAAGAACACATTTATACTCTTGAAGGTAAGTTTTAGTGCATTTCAGACAGTTTATTTAATACCTTAGGGCTTAACAGTTATAGGACAATTGTCTTCATAGTTTTAAGACTGTAGCTGGAGAGAAAAATTTGACTGATTTTGGAATTAGGGAAAACAAATGTCTCAGATGATGAGGGATTGATTTTCTTCATTCTTGCATCTTTAGCTAACTGTATGTAGTAATAAGCAGACATTAAATTGAGTTGGTTCTGAAATTAGTAACATAAATTTGTTCAGAAATCTTGCATAACCTTGTTCTGATTAATGCTGGAGGTCTGACGGTTGCTTTGGAATGTTTTAAAATGGTGTAGAATTTTTCTTTAAACAAAAGTGTATTAGTACATGAAATAAATTGAGGCTTTTTTATATTTGCTGCATAAATTAGAACCAGGTTATAAGTCTAAAGATAATTTTCTGTAGTTTTTACATGCACTCTTGGTTTTTCCTTCAGTAACTGAGGCTTAAATAGTAGTATGAATTAGAAGTTGCTTTAAGTTGTGTGTAAATGTGGGAAGAACTCTTGCAATTACGCTGTCATTAATCAGCATCTCTGAGTAGTTTTGGAACATGTGGTTCAGTTACTGGAGCCTGAATTTTGTCCTAACTTTTTTTTCACTGAGGTCGGCGTTTTATTTATTTGCATTTCTGCTCTCTGTTGGTTGCATGCTATAAAATGTTTCCTTCTCTCTGTGTGCTGCAGGTCAGTTTTCAAACATCTTTGATATAACTAAGGTAGTGTAGAAAGGGGAGGGTAGTCAAACTTGATGTCCTTTATAGCCATTTGTATCCGGAGTGAGAAACAGAAGCACTTACTGGCCTTACTTAGTTTTTCAGCATTTGAGTGATAGCCTAATGTTGAACCTGAGCAGCCTTATCTCCCACTAAACTGAGTTTAAAGTAAGTGAAGTTGTCAGTGAGAAAGATGTGAACAGCCAGCTAACCTTCCCTATTTTCAGATTTCATGAGGTCTGTAAAGTCCTGAGGCTCGGTAGACATGTGGCATTGTGTGGTGTAACTAAACTCATAGTGAAGAGATTGTGATTGTTGTCTGGGAGAGTTAGGGATATTTTCTTTGAAAGCAGCGATTCTAACTGGTGTGAGTGTTTTCCTGGGTCCCAGACTGGCTTATTCTTATGGTTAGGTCATATGGAAGATGGAGTGGAGCCCTTGGTCACTCTCCTGACCTTGTGAGAATATGGCTTTCAGTATTTTAAAAGCACAAAAAAAAGATGTTTTTTTAAACTGCAGATGTGCTAATAGTGTTTAGTGATAACTAGCAGAAGATAATGCCTCAGCTGTGCATTTCTCTGTGAAGCTTTACTCATTACTCAGTTGGTTTTACTTATTTAATTTCCTTTTTATAAGCTTTAAATGCATTATTTGAATGTGAACCAAGCCTGTAGCCAGTAATGGTTTCTACTCATCTCACATTTTAATTAGACTTATATTTATTTGTTTAATTTTATATGGGATACTTTTGGGAATACATTACATATTTAACCTTTATTTTATTACATATGACAACAGACTGGCATTTTCTTGGCAATTAGGGCTGAGTAGATGCTGTGCCCAAGTAAGGTACTAATGAATCATTTGGTGATGTGTGGTGGTCAGTAATTTTAAGAGTTCACATATGTTGATGATTTCTCAATCAACAGTACTTTAGTTGGGTGAGCCTGCATCAAAAGACAATCTCAGTGTGTAGCAGGAAATCAGATTGGCTGAAAAGGGGAGGAGGTAGCTCAGGAGAAATTGCAGGGAGAGGTGGGTAAGAAAGTAAAATCTAAGAAGTAAATACAGAAAAAGATATAGTAAAGGATGAAGTTGATAACAGTAAAAAAGCCCAATGACTTAAAGGAGATACCAGAAAATAGGGAAGTCTTTTAGTCCTACTGTTCTAGAAAGAAAAGACAGCAGATTCTCTTGGCAGCAACTGCTTTTAGGTGTTGTGCTCATCTTAAGGGAATATGCATCTCTTGCTGTCCACCCTTAAAAAGTGAGGGAAAGTGTACAGAGTTACCTTTTTTCTCATTTGAAGAGTAGTTGGTTTTTACTATTTAGGGTTCTGATTTAGGATTTTTGTTTGTTTGTGTTGTTAGCAGTCATTTTGAAGTTAGAAGTAATATTTAACCAAGACAAATTTATGAAAGGAATTTTTTTATGATTTAAATAACTTGATGCTTATTGGTGCCTCATATGAAAATAATGTTGTTGATAGCTTTATAATTGAGAGAGAACAACAAAACAGAATATATTTTCTTTTGAGTGTGGTAGCCCATTATTTTGGTCTTACAAAACACCCCATATATAGAATTTATTTTCCTAGGTGAAGCTGGTAGGAATTCCTCTTGCTTTGGTAGGAAACTGAAAACATTCTCCTAACTTAGTTAGAATGACAGTTTGACAGAAATTTTTCAATTTCAAGATGTTTCATCTATAGTTCCTTTAAAAGAGTTTTAATTTAAAGAAATTCAAACCATTCAGAGAGAAAGAAAAGCTGATGAGTTTGGTTGACTTGGGTTTTTCACGCAAAATATTTCAGTTATATTATAATGTGAAAAAGAAAAATGCTTGAGACATTGCTAGTGTATGAAGGATTAAAAAGGATGTTTTCTAAAGCTTTACCCAAAACCTAGGGAAATATATCGACTGTCTGTGCTGTGTTACACAAAGTGCTTGGGAGAATAGTCCTGTGTATTTCAGGTTGTCTATATAGAGGTAATGGCCACATCTTGTTTTGTCTCTTTTTTTCTATCTCCTGTCAAATGAGATAATAGCAGTCTGCATACTTTGCAAATAAGTGATTTAAAAGCAGTTGAATATCATAGCAACGATCAAAGATGAAGGACAGTAATTGTGTTTTTGTGAATTCAGAGCTAACCTTGCACAGGGAAAAGATAGTATAATGTAGAATATCTGAGTTAGCAGCATCCATCCTGTGCACTGAATAAGGTAAGGACCCCATTAAAGACTGTGTGACCAAACAGTTAAAGGTTATTTTTATATGCATAAAAACAATGAGCTGAACTTGGACATACAGTTTTTCTGTGACTTGTATCTTGATTATGTAAAGAAATGAAACCATCTTGGGTTTCTGTTGTATATTTCTTCAGTTTTGGCTTTATAAACAGATGTGTTCCAATAGCTAATTTCAAAACTAGCAATTCAGTAATTAAGGAAGCAAGTACAGCCTATGATAATTCTTAATTCTCAGGGAGATGATCAAGTTGAAAGGAGAATGCTCAATTAGTGCTGATATTTTTGTGCTCTAATTTAGCCATTCCCACACTCTGTGTCCATTGCTGTGCTCCACTTTTGCAATTACAAAATAATGAAGCCATTGTTCAAATTTCTTCTCCAGATCAGGGGGACATACCAGAGGAGTGTGAAAGTGATGTCTTGCATCCATCTGGGGACATCATTGATGAAAACTGTGTCACAGCCCCTGTGCCAGCAACAGCCATTTCACTGCAGGACTTAAGTGAGTTCTCAGCTCAGACACAAAAGAAAGTACCCTTTTTAAATGTCAAATATGTAACACAGTAAGCCAAATATTTAAGAACCTGTAGGTGTGTAGGCTGGAGTGGTTGAAAAATTTTCCAGAAAGTGCCATGTCTGTAATAAAGAGAAAGGAGTGTTTTCCTTTGCTTTTCTGTATGAGGATGATTTTTTTGATCCTCATTTTAGTTAAATTTGCTTTTAATTTAAACATTCTTGCCACCTATCCCACCAGTCTCTTGTGAAATTATTATTTTTTCTTTAGAATAATTATTAAATATAATTTCTGCTCTTGATAGGAATGAGACATTAAATGTTTTGAAGTAGTTTATGTGCTGCTTGTCTAGATTTTTAAAAATTTATTCTTGACTCTGTTGGTGCACTGTATTATCACAATGCAGTTTTAATTCTTTGGGTAGATGAGAATAATATCTCATTGTATATAGTCAGCATATGCTGCTTTTCTAATTTTTCTAGATGGAAACATTATGGTTCTTTTTTCTTAGAGAAGAGCTTTCTAGCTTCTCATGATTCACAGTCCTTAGTTTGCCCATCTCATTGCTCTCTAATGGTATTCTTTGTAGACAGCTTTTTCAATACTGGTCACGTCAGCAGTGTGTCCTGCAATAATTTCCAAGGGGTTTTAAATACTTTGCTTTATAAATATAAAGATTATATTTATAAAGATTATAAAGTGTATCTATACTATAGTAACATGGACTTTGGGAGGTTTAATGAGAATGCCCATGAAAGGAATGAGAAGTGCACAGATCTGTCAAATCTCTGGGCTGTACTTTGGCTCTACTCCTTAATTCTTGGTGAATCATTTATCAGACTAAAAAGTGTTTACGGGTGGGAAAACACATTACCCAATACCCAAGAATAAGTTCAGTGTATGTACAAACAATATATCCAGTTGTTTTTCATTTACTGTTAACGTTCTACAGGAGCCTGGAACTTATTTGTATGCTCTTGTAGTGATACTGAACTATATAAATCAAATTACAGATGTTGAAATAATTTTTCACAGCAGTGCTGGATCAACGGCAGATTGAAGAACAGAACAGAGAAATTGAGAAAAACTTAGAAGAAGAAAGGAAAGCAAGAGAAGAAAGAAGAGAGAAAGAACAACAGGAAGCTTTGGAAAGTGAACAAAAAGAAGTGGAAAAGCTTGACAAAGAGGTGGTAATTTAATTAATTTCTGACAGTAATGCAGCTTTGTAGTGCCTTGCATTGTAGGATTGTTATATGTGTTACTTGGTTAAAAGTAGATTTTTATTCCATAAAGTGGAAGTAGTAGAGGCTAAATTATTTTATGAACTTGTGTGATTAACCAGTCTCACCAGAGTGTCTCCTTATGCCAAGTGGTTTTTTCACTGGAAACAGATGCCTTTCTTTCCCTGCTTCATGTAACTGGAAGCTACAGTTTTATAGCCACCATCACCATGCTGTTGGAACAAGCTGAACATTTGCTGTCTCTGTGGTGTGGCCACTGCAGGTGTGACACTACCAGAAGATGTTAATGTCCATCTGTTCATTAGCCTCTGTCAGGGTGTCCAGGCTACTCTGGGAAGCAGAGGATATAAGGAGACCTAGAGTTTGCTTAAATCCCTTTGAGCTTAAACACTTAGTGTTTAAATAGTGTTCTGGATTTTTAGGTCCTGTTTAATGCTGTTTAGACACTGGTGTGTTTTACTGAGTTTAACATGAAATTCTGCATGTATTGCAGGTAGTAAGGTATAAATGTATTTTTCTAATCAGTATTTATTTTTATTTTTGTGTCTTAAAAGTATATCCAAGACTCGATGAAAACAGATGAAGAAACAGAAGATAAAGAGGGAGTAAAATCTGAGCATAGTAACACTGCTGCTGAAAATAATGTAAAGGATCCTCCTTCCAATCCATTAGAAAAATACATGAGAATAATTCAACAGAGCAGAGAGCAGGAACTGGCAAACAAGGTGATTATTCTCAAAACATGGTCCCAAAAATATTATTGACCAAATTTGTGTCTTGCTAGGCATGCTTAGAATGAAAACAATATTCACATTTTAATTTCTTCTTAATTTATAAACTTTATATAACAACCTGCAGAGCAGAGTGTTTGGATTTGTATTGGAAAAGTGTGATGATCCAAAAGAAAAAAACATTTAAACCTTTCTTCTGTAAGGGTTGCTGGTGTCCTCTGGGTGGGGGTTTGTTAGTTTGTTTTTTAAGGCACTAGCACAGTATTTAAATGTCCTCCATTTTTAGCTTAAAATGCATTTAAATACAGTTTGAACCTACACACGTCAGGTTGTGTTCCTCTAACACAACAGAATTTATTCTGGCAAAATGGAAAATTGGACTTTTAAAGAAGAGGTATGGGTGGACATTACTTCAGTGAAGAAATGCAGGATGCTTTTGTTCAGACATGATCCAAATCTAAACTTCTGAAGTGTTACTACTCTAGATCTAATGTAGCATTTGTAGAAATAGGGTTGGTCCTTCAGAAGATTTTTATTTTCAGTTATGAGCCTTAAAAATACAGATACTATTATTAGGTCACTTTGACTTTACAACTGTTTAGAGAAAGTCTATTTTCCTCTTGGTTACCAGGATTCAAAAAAAGAAGAAATAAGAGAAATGTCACCTTCAGAAGGATTTCTGTCTACTGAAAATGACAGGTAAAGCTCATGTATTAATCACTTCTAGTACTCCATATTAACAAATAATTAATAATTCTAAATTAATATATAATTTTAATAGTTTCAGTATGAATTATGTTAAGAGACATCTGCCTTCTCAGAAACCAAAATAAACTATTAATCAAAAGCAATTGTGTCAGAAAAATGGAGGATCCTTCCAATTCTTGTACATGCAAGTTAAGCACTGTATGGAACTCATATCTGAGTGCTGCACTCAATGATCTGTTTCAGTAGTTGTGGCACTCACAACTTTTTATCTGCAGTTGAACAGCATCCAATGTCCTTCACAGAGAGCTGGAGTTTGAGGGATTGTTCTTGGTGATGACACCCTGGGTTAAAGTTTGTCTGTGCTGCACCTCAGCCATAGTCTGTTCCTAGCTTTGATTTTTCAGTAGCATTGTGAACTTTTAAGACACTTAATTCAGGGATTTTGTCTGAATGCAGAGTTGCAACAACCCAGGCATTTCCTCGGGTTCTCTCTAGGCATTGATAAATACAGATATGTGTTTTAGTTGCTTGCAAGAGAAAAACCAAACAATCCTCCTCCAAATCTTTCCATTTATTCAAAGATGTAGAATTGAAAATAAGCAAAAAATTTGGAGCAGTTAGAAAAAAAAAAAAACCATAAAGGTTCACTATAACCATAGTAATGATTCACTATTATTTGTGCTGTTAAACATAACTGACCCTGCTGCTCCTGAATTGGAAGAGTTGTGTTGTTTTCACTGAGTGAGCACTACAGAAGATAGTTCTGCTTTTTGAGATATAGGTGATGGCTTTCAGTTAATGAAGGCCCAAATTCTCCTCCTTTAGGGTTGGTTTTATTGCCAGCAGTTCACAGCAAGAAAACTGCAGCAGTCTCTTAACTTCTGTTTTAAAACGTGTATTAAGATTTAAGATAAACTACATTGGACTCATACCTCTTTCTTTTCCTCCCTCCTATAATCAAGTGTTGCAGACATTTCTCATGGAGACGTGGATGAAAGCTTCTGGTGAACAACAGCTACTGATTTTTTAAATTTTTATTATTATTATTATGAGAAAGATATTTTTAAAGTAGCTTTGTGCCTGTAATAAATGTTACCAACAAACACTGTGTAATTATAAATTAATAAAGCTGATTTTGATCTGTTTCATCACTTTAGTCATTGACTCCAAACAGGGGTGTTTTACTAATCCAGGAGGAAGCCCTTGGGCAGGGTGAGAGAAAGAACAAAGCAGGGAACAGAAACTGATCACTGTGTTTGGATAGATTTGTGTTGGTACTGAATTCCTCTAAACTTCGTCAACTTTGCCAACCCCCACCCCCCAACCCCTTGTCCAAATGGTTCAGACTGTGGGTGAAAGAAACAAGAAATTCCCTCGTCATCACCTGCTTGTGAAGGTGTTCTCTGGAGGCACTTGGTTCACACAGTTTCAGACCGTTGAGTGTGACAGACCCAAACTAAGGTGTCCCTTCTGCTGCACGGCAGGGGGAGGAGCCACTTTCAAAAGCAGCTCCTCTCATGCATCACCTTGTTGGTATTGACCAGCCCAGAATGGAGAGATTAAAATAAAAATGCTATTTAACTCATCTTTATTTAAGCTTTGTATTTTGTAGGTAGATTATAGGCAAGATCATTAAACTTTATTTACAGTATAAAATACAGTAGTTTTTATCAATGAAGTAATTTTGGGTGGCAGCATATATTACAACTTGCACTGCATTTGAGGCTGCTCATCTTGATCTAACTACACGAATATGAAGCCAAGTTTGACAGAATTTAGGGGCAAAAAACAAAGTTCTGTCTTGAATTCACTGGATGTTTAAACATAACGTACCAAAACCATGACAGATACAAACTTAGCTTTTTGAAATGAAGCTGAAATGTGATGTGGTGGTTACTCTAATTTTACATGCTGCTTAATTTGCTATTGCAGCCACTCTGGCCTTTACAGAATTTCTGAGTGACTGCTCGTGTTGGATGTTGGGAAGGGGTAGTGCTTGTTGCATTATGCTGGCCTGGAACAACTACCACTGCTGCATGCTACACACAGCTGCTGCTGCAGCTGCACCTGCAGGGCAGCCCTGCCCCATGCAGGAGGGCAGGGAGCTCTGGAACAGAATGTGTTTCACCTCAGATAGAGACATAAAGCCTAGAGATGCACTGCCATGGAGTAGCTGTAGGTCTGGGTTCAAATAAGCATACACAAGTGTTGTCTATTATCTACAAATATTTATTTTAACACTTGGATGTAACTACAGGAAGCCCTTGGCACTGATAGAAAATATTGATTCACTGTTAGGTTACAAAAATTTATACATAGCAAAATTTAATGCTCTTTACATAAAAATATTAGACTACTTAAACAAAACTTCAAAAACTCCCAGTAATAGCTACACTGAATTAGAAAAGAATTAGGCTTTAAGACACTGCCTCCATTATTACCCTTATGCAAACACTGGGCTAGAACGTCACCTGCATTGCTGTAGAAATGTCTCCTTCATGCAACAGGTAAGAACATACACTAGGCTATTTTGTCATATTTGCTCTACATCAATCAACTTTGCCCCTTTTTTGAAACTGTCAAATTAGACTTCAATACTTAACAAAAGAAATTATATTTGAAGTTAATACCCCCAAAAAATGCATTTTCTCTTAATACTGATTTGAAGGAATTTGTGCTTCCTTTGATGTATATTCAGCAAACAGTCAAAACTACCAAACCACACGTCAGCTTAGCAGGGGTATGACTTGAATATTTAATTTTTTTCAAATGAATGATGTATTTTTACTTTCTCCCCCCCCAACATTTATATATATATATATATATATCATATAGAACAAACACCAAATATACCATCACTAATACTCAAGATATCACTGAATGCTTCTGAAAAAAACATTAATTAGAAGGCAGACTTCTATGGGAAATGACTTTAAAATGGCACCAGTTTGTTTGTTTGTTGTTTTTGTTTCTGAACACCACGTTTTCTTAGTGTGCTAATTAATTTGTAAAAAGGAAAACATGTAAGCACTGACTATAAATTTCCTAAGCACCAAGATAGAGAAAGGTGGACATCCTGTATTATTTTTATGGCTGCAAATTTTATTGTTTGTGTAAAACTCTGCAAACTTTCTCATCCGCTCATTTGGAATAGTCAGATCAGTGTCATTTTAATAAGGTAACACTTTCACTTACTTAAATGTCGGATAATGGTCTCCTGCCACTATATAAATGCTAAGACATTTATAGAAAATAAATATTAAGGCAAAGCTGACATTTATTTTCAAAGAAGGGGATCATTATCCAGATCCAGGGATCTACATTCCATTAAATAGTTAATAAAAAAATTAGAACTTGGGAGATCTGCTCGACCCTCAGGTGAGCACAGGGATGTGATGGCTTCCTCATGGCAGTGTGTGGCACAGGAGTGGAGCTGCTCCCATGGCCCAGGTGTGGGGTGTTCCCAAACAGCCCCCCTGCAGCCTGGGAGGTGCTGCAGCTGTGCCATCACACACACACACACACACACACACAAACACACACACACACACACACACACACACACACACACACACACACAGGAGCTCCTCTCAGAAATCCCAGCTGGACACGGGTTCCTTTGGGAGGTGCTCAATCACACACCCTGCACATGCCTGAGGTGCACTCAGATCTACTGTCTGCTCGCCAGGGGCACCTGCCACCGTTTTGTGCAGGGCGTCATGCTCTAGAACAAGTCAAATATTAAATACCAAGTCTCAAAGAAGAATAATTTGGTCACTTTTTGTAAAGTGTTGCCTTTTAAAATGCCTGGAATAAACTCTCCATTCTCTGTTAGAAAGGATGGAAGATTACCCATGGGAAGATTTCCCTAAAAAAGTTTTCCAGGAGCTGGAATGTGAAGCTTTTGTACTTCTCTCTAATTTTGATTGCTAGACACACATCTGTACTGCAGAGCAGCTATTTGCTGATTTGTCAGAGCTACAGAACTCTTCTGCTGAATTACTGTGGCAAACATTTATGTGTAAGAATTGAGTTGCTCTTTTGACCGAGACTGGATATCCTGAAGCTCCTGTTCTTCTTTTGCTTTGATATCTTGGTAGGCCTGCATTTTGCTTGCATCCTTTAAGTAGGCCCAGTTAGAAGACAGTATCATGAGGAAGTGGATCTGGAAGAGAAGGGTGAGCATGATGGCGAGTGAGCATGTCAAGAGGCAAAGCAAGCTGCTAGTCAGATTAATAGACGCTCTTTAAAATAACGACCAAAAAAAAATTACTCTACGTTAATAAGCATTCTGTTATTAAAACAAGCACAGAGGCTATTTTTCAAAGATCTCTAGAATTTGGCATGCTAATAATTCAGTTGGTTATTCACAATTTAGAGAAAGTTAGTACAACAATATTAAAATGAGCTACAGAGTTGTACAGGTCAATTAAAATGCAGAATGGGGGGAAGGAGGAAAACAGTTTTGTAGGTGGCAATATACGGAATCTGGAAACTACGAGGTGCTCAGAAGAACTGCTCTCTAAGGTCGTGGTGTTTATGCATATCCAAGCCCAGAGCCCGGCAGGTCTTTTCCCCAACAAGCAGATGAGAATTCCACCCTCCCCCTGGAAAAAAACCTGAAACTGTGAACCGTTTTATTTATGCAAACAAGGCTACATCAACACATTGAAAAATTAAACATCAAAACATGAGTCCAAAACTAAGCAAAAGCATGCAATCTCTGGGTTAAGAAGTCTTAATCCTGTATTTTTATAGCTACATTTTAAACTTCCAATGTCCAACCTCAGGTGAAGATTTTTATATTGTATATAGCAAACTGTTCTCTTTTTTAAATTATTATGTGTTTGTTTTTCTAGTTTGTGCATTCATCTCTTGCCAACTTCTTTTGCCCATACTTCATGCAAAAACATCTACATCTGAAAACATTGATTTGCTTCTCCTCCTTTTTTCCCCCCAACACTGTAAAAAGGTCCCTGTGATCTATGCATGGTTTTGCTTCCTGTGCAATCATACTTACATTTTTGAGATCTGGCTACTGAGAAATCAGTTACTAAAGTGCATCAATACACGAGCAGAAGCTATTTATATGCTGTTTCTTACTAGTTCAGGGTCCAAAAGAAAGAATGTGATTGTTTTACGCAGAGCTAAGACAAGGATTTATTTCTTAGAAAAGGAGTATCATTTGGAACGCACTTAAGAGAAAATAATTGATTTCATCATCCACGGTATCACTTGGAAATACAAGCAAATTAATTCATAATA
This sequence comes from Rhabdornis inornatus, assembly GCA_013397075.1. Classification (NCBI taxonomy): domain Eukaryota; kingdom Metazoa; phylum Chordata; class Aves; order Passeriformes; family Rhabdornithidae; genus Rhabdornis; species Rhabdornis inornatus. The sequence goes on from VWZS01009142.1 coordinate 417,923, forward strand.
CCTGGGCTGCTGATCTCTGCCAACATAGACAGGCACTACTTTATTATTCCTTTTCTTTCACACCATATGTATTTTGTATGCTCGGGGGTATTTGTATTTGGTGTTCATGGTGAAGAATAAATTAATGCATCTGACCCTGAACTATTCCAGTATTTGTTTGAGATGACTGTTAGAAATCAAGTGGAGACCTGAAATGAAAACATCCCCTTTTCAGAAGGATGCTTTATAAACACCCCTACAGTAACTGAATCCTCTCAACATGAAAAAATAGCCAGATCTCATCCACATCATAGTTCATATACAAGAAGTCATTTCATTAATCTGATAAGCTAAACGATGCTTACTGAAGCTATTTACAATTACTGTAACAAAATTCAGAAAGCTAGACTTTTAGTCTAGGGTGTCAGTGGTATTTCAAGCTACGCAATGCAGCTTTTTACTGGGCTTATACAATTTAGAATTTAGTGCAGCAATCTTCCCGACTCTTAAACTTCAAAACAGCATAGTTATATGTAGTAGCCATCATGTAGATCAGCTGGTGGAAGAGAACAAAATACAGGAGAGTAAGATACAACAAGGTGACGGCTCAAGCCCACTTCTTTTACAACAGATGTTACTCTGAACTCCTTCCAGGGTGAAGATGCAAATAAATAACCTGCCATTTCTCTGGGGAGGATAACCCAGTACAAACCTTAAGGCTATTTTGTCAGCCAGTTGTGAGTATGGGCTTGGCTGGCACAGGGTTAGAAGCTGGCCACTAAAGGAAGTGTTAGACATAGGAACAAGTCCTCTTGTTAACATCCCTTTTCCCCGCTGCTACCTGGAATGGGCACTGCAGGGCTGGACCAGTCAACCTGCCTGGCTCCAGGCAAAGCAAACCAACAGGTTACAAGCAGCTGATCAAATAAACAACAAAAATGAAAATAAATAGTGGAAACAAAAGCAGAAATAGTGGATAGAAATAGGATTTTGAAAGGACATGCAAATAATTTTTTCCTAAGTAATGGGGGAGGTGGGTTAAGATGACTTCCTAAAGCAAAAGTTGGGGACCTGCTGACTTGTGATGACCAAAGCATAGCAGCAAATAATGGTGATCACAGCTTCATGTCTAGTATCACTACTTTTAATATATACAAAATTTAATCTTAAAGCATCTTAAGCCTAAAATGAACATTTTTAATTATAAAACGACAAAAAATACTACCCACCAATGCTATGACAGTGGCACCAGCTCCAGCACAAGCCACAATGAACAGGTGATAAGACATGTAGAACTAGAGAAAAAAACATGTTAAAAACATTGAAGTAATTAATTAGAAATAGTATAAAATGCATTTAAAGTGTTCTATAGAGAATAAGGATAATAAAACTATCTTTGTAGCATGGTAGCAAAGCTTTAGAAAATAAAAACGTTGTCAAAATAATTTTCTTTTTTTTGGATGATGTAACAATTACTTCAGTGATACAGTTAAAGCAATCTCTTTATACTGCTAGATTAGTTCTCTCCAAAAACTTTAATCAAGTATTTATTACATGGTGCCCAAGTGACTTGTAGGCAAAAGCTGCACACAGGTTACATTTCTGTACCTCATTCGTGTTGCAGATGTTCTCTAAAATCGGGCCACAGGCTTTGCCAGGTACAGCATTCCAAGGGATAATACCTGAAATACCACAGAAAAGAAACCACTAATTTTAGCAATCAACACACACTTTCTATTCCTCTCATCTTTTTCACCCACTTGCCAGTTGTGTTCCCATTTTGGGCATCTGTGTGTTGACCAGTACATCTTGGAGTTGGCAGCAGGAATTCAAACAACTCCCTCAGGTTATGCTTCCTCCTCACACTGAGGGTTGCTGCTAAGGCATGTTCTCAGACGTGATTTTCCCATCTGGCAGTCAAACAGTTGGTTGGGCTTTTGCACTTTGGGTCCAGTTGCACACTGCCTACTCCCCCACTCAGCACAGAAGAGAGAATCTGCATCTCAGAGGTACTTGGCACCTTTCGGGGTAGCACTTACTAGATGAGGTTCTACTTGAACAAGAAACTACTGTGGAAGAGTGTGAATATAGAGCTAGAGGGAAGAATGGCAGGATTTTTTTCTGGTTTAGTTCCAATATGTAAAAAGCATCAAGTGAACACTGCTACAAGAAAGTTTAGTCTGCCGCACCTCATACACTCCCAATGACTTTTCTTACATGAGTGAAAGTCTGAAAAGTCAACAGAATCTAGCAGATTTAAAACAACATAAACTTTTAGGCCAGTAACAGATGTAAAGCTTAAGCAAAACCTATTTGAATTAAGAAAAACCCAGTTTGTTTCCCCATACAACTTTGCATTTTTACCCAGCTGGTTGGATTAGCAACACTATAAGGAGCAGGTCATTGAACTTATATCAGGATGGCATGGCGCTCAAAAAGATTTTATAGGATTTTCTTCCAAGTCAGCTTCTTCTCTGCAACTGCTAAGTACAATTCCAGCCTTTTAGCTACTGCTTCCACCCAAAAATGTGAGGGAAGTTCAGTGACACACGTTGTTTGTTAGGGAGCTGCTCTCTGCCACCACGTACTGAAACCCAAATGGTTTTACTGATCAGGGGAACGATCAGCCCTATACAGCACTAATACAGCTGCAAAATAACCAGGAGAAGCAGAAAGGTGGAGTAGCACATCTCCCTTCACTCCTAGGCTTTGCCGCTGAAGAAAATGTCTTCCCAGCCTCTTGCTATGAGCTGCTAAAATAGAATGTGTATGTTTAACTGATTTGAAGACTTGCTTTTAAAATTAGTGTATCTTTTCTTCTACTGCACTTACCTGGACAGGAGACCAAAGCCAAGCTTTCTCACTTTTTCAACTTTGAATCCATTTTCTCAGCTTTGAACGACTTAGTCCAAAGAAAGAAATATTCCTAGAAAATGCTAGCTAGAATGAAGCCAAAAGTAATGGTGACAAAAGATCTTCTGCACAAGGGAAGCTGAAAAGATTAACTTCAGGAAAAACTCACCTTAAGAAATGAAAAGCCTGACCTTATTTTAAATTATTGTCCCAGCTCCCTCAGATTTCTGTGTGTCATCAGAAAGCACTATTAATTCATTATTAGTTATGGCAGACTTTTAATTGCAGGTTTTTGGTTTTTTAACTGAAAGCAATTGTCAGAGCAACATTCATTCATTTACTTCATCTTTAAATGCAAAACAGCTTTCTGAAAGAACAGAATATAGGCATATGGGTTCAAAACCCACAGTCTGGTTGTGTATTTCTCAGCACTGTTTCCAAGCAGTTTATTTTGAGGCTGATCTATTCTCAAACTTAATATTACAGAAAATATTATTGGAAATCACTACAGTCTTCTTTCAGATAAGTGACTTGTCAGTTCAGTTAAACTGATTGCATCAGGAAAGGATCAGTGTAATGTGAATTAATTAGAAAAGTAATAGCACATTCTGAGATAGAAGATGCTTTTGCATTTGATTCATCTGATAAGGCTGAGACAAAACTACTGCAGACAGACCGAGGAGCATGGCTAAAGCATTTAATCAGGATTAAAATGAGTACCGTATTGCCTGATGTCCACGCAGATCTGGTCCCCTGGAACTGTCACATTTGTCTGAAAAGATTTGATGACTTCACAAGTTGACCATATGTTATAGAACATAAAGACAGGCACAGCAGAGAAGCCGAAGACCCCGAGCCAGGCCACTCCAAGCACATAGGTGAGGAAAACAAACTAGGCAGAGAAAACACAAACACTTCGAGTTTATTCTTTGAAAGACTACTTAAAATTTCCATTAAAATGCTTCAAAATAATCTTAAGCATACTTTCACAATTCAAGTAAGAAAACATTTGATTTTCAAGCACACAAAATCAGTATTCTCATTGCTTACAAATACTTTGGTAGCTTAAATGCTACAGAGAAAGTAATTCAGACATTTCCTTTTTCATCAGCCTGCTTGAGTAAACAGATTGCCCTCACGAAAGAGCAGCCCATTGATTTCTCAAGATTCTCAGCTAAGCAGAGATGCTGGTTGTAGGCTAAAACCAATAAATTCCAACAAAAATCAATTTAAGGGTTTTTTTAAATTAACTATAACATACTAGCATTTCTATACAACCTGCAAATCAAAACCACACAGTGAATCAATGCTCACAGAGCTCCCCCACACTCCCTGATGTATTGAAATCAATTTGGAATGTAACATTTGAAAGTACCTATTTTTGCAAATGTACCATGAGCGTTAACAGCAGATCAGAAGGATTCAATTGGTCTAATACACATTGCCAAGCAGAAAATAAATTACTTCACCTTAGAGAATCATGGATTTATCCACTAAAATTTGCTGGTTTGGGTTTGCTCTTAAAAAAAAAACAAACCTACATTACATGCATTTTCTTTGGTTTGATTAAAAGATGTGGCACTGATTGCTTTGAAAAGCTCCAGCTTCCTCCTCCCACTAAGCCCCTTCCCTTTTCCCTCTTTTCTAAGTGTTATAGTGAAACAGTAGCTCTGGCATCAGTTCCTAGCTCCCTCCTCCTGGTGAGAGCAGGATTTGGATCCCACTTGGAAGGCAGGGGAATGCTGTTACATCTCCTGGGCTCTGTTTTCACCGTTAGCTGTGGCTGTTCTGTCTTAGCTATAGGTGGACTGGAAAGGCTTTACTTTCAGTAAAGCACATCTTACTTAAAATCTGTGTGCCAGAGGACAACAGCAAGGATGGGAAAGGCTCTCAGGGGGGAGGTTCTCAGCCTGACCACAAAACAAGGGACTGAACTAATGCTGCAGTGGTGGTAGTTTGCATCCCCACAGGTTTTTTCTGGAATAATCTGCAAGTATTCGAGCAAAGTTGAACAACTGGTTAGGTTTCAGTCAAGGGAGGTGATGTGTGGGGAGGTGGCAGTTCTTGCAAAACTGTGGCCCCTAAAACCTCAGCTATACTTTCATTTATAGACAACTCAACTGGAATACCCTATTTCATATTAGATAGCGTCATATACCAGACCTGTATGTTTTGTGTGAGAATTGAAAATCCTCGCTTTGGATTTTGGGAAGGACTAAGTGGACCAGGTTAAAGGATTTCTGTAGATACACTACAAATAAAACATGAGTTTGCATATGTGTATGTGGAAGTGTGCATGAGAGGAAGTGCACAAAGCCTTTAAATCCTAAAATAGCCAGGAAAAAAATACACTTACTCTCACATTTAATGTGATAACTGTGGGAAATGGCTATTCTGCATTACCAGAGCCAACACAAATAATTTAGGGAAGATGGAAGCCTGTCTTCTGTAACATCCTTATGCAAGATGGGATTGCCTTTCAGGACTTTGCTCAGAAATGTAATGAAAGAAGTAGAGGGGCTCTTGATCAAAGTGGCAAAAGGTCACTGTATGTCCAAAAGCCTCTTGCCTCTACCCAGCTGCAGTCACTAGTCTGTTAAACATTTTATCTTCTCACAAACCTTGTTCTAGCCCTAAGGTTTTACACAGCAGCATACAAGCACTTTTCCTGTCACCACCAAACATTAATGCAGCTTACCAGAGCTCCAAGCCATTCCTCAACTGGTAAATTCTCTCCTTCATTGTGCGGACAAATACAGACAAACATGAAAACACATTTTTCTGCTGTATTTCCATGTGTCACACTGGTATTTGTATAAGCAGCTGACAACCATGTGCCTGCAACTACTCAACTGCACAAGCAATTGTCTGCACTGATGAGATACACGGATGTGTATGTTTCTACTTTACTTTGGATCTTTTGAAAACACTGCTTTAGATCTAATTTTGCTTCTTGGTGAAGACCATACTTACTAGAAAAAACTTAGCAAAAAGCTGCTTAACTGGAAAATTATCAGATGCCTTATTTTTATTAGCTCTTGAAAAATTTAGTAAGTACACAACAGCACAGTGGAAAATTGCTAACTCTCATGAAAATAAACATGCATCTCCTTTTGTATTTAACCAGCTGAAAGTACGTATTTTTTAAGTTCAGGATACAGACTGTATATTAAAATGCAACAATCACATCAAAAGCCTCTTCTCTTTTCACCCACACTTTCCCGTGGGCGATCTGTCATACTGCTTAGCTTCCTCCATAACTACGAGCTTTGAATACAGATTTTCAGTAATAGCTTTGAAATCTTCCCTCAGAAACATAGTTATGGCTGTTCTTGCAGAGTGTGCCCTTGGGGCCAGTGTGGGTGAGAATCTGAAGTTTTATTTTTAGTTAAACTTTGCTTACAATTTTGTTCTAATACAGAAGTATACTGAAGAGAATATGGCTGGTAACTTTAGGGCTTTAAGTGTTTCGGCTTTGCAAAAAAGCCTTGCTATTCTCTCTGTCTGCCTCTTGCCATCTGCAAATCAATACTTTATTCAAGTGCAAAGATGTTGTGAAGCTTCATTCATTCATTACTGTTTGTTGAAGGATCCAGACACTCAAGCACAACTGACTATGGAAGTTGGAGCCATTACAGTTTGATATTTAAATAGCTCTGCAAACCACAGCCATTTTACAGTCTGCGTTTAAGCATCACTCAAGTGTTCCATGTTTAAAAGCACGAACTTCATTTTGGCTCACTGTTTTAAAATTAGCAGTCTCCTCAGTTTAGTGTAGACCAGTAGGTTCAGCTTTATGACAGAGGAGGCCATGGCAACCCCCACCCAGCCCATCTGGAGCATTTTGATTTATCCAAGCACCCTTGAAGTTCAAAGAAGAACCAAGACAAGGATTGACCCTGATCACCCACAAGGAGTTAACCTTGGGGCAGCAATGTTCTGTTACTCAAAACCCAGGAGCCAAACCGAGCCCAAGAGGTTTTAGCCAGCAAAGACTGCTATTCCCATTCCTGATCCCACTCACCATTCCACTGATGCAGCGGCCACAGGCTGTTGTTTTGAACTCTCCATGCAGCTCCTTCACAGCACTTGTTGTATAAAAACCTTCTGCCAAAAGGATTATTCCATACAAGAAGAAAAATGATGCGATGCCATAAATTACATACTGCATTAGCTGTATTCTAAAATGGAAAAGAAAGAAATTATATAATTAGATTTCAGTCCTATAAAAACAAAGTCAGTGCTCTCAAATTATAATAAATGAGAGACAACTCCTAGAAAAAAAGTTCAATGCTCCTTAGCATTTTAAGCAAGCAGACTGGAGGAAAACACTGTTACAACTGTGCCCCTTCCCAGGTAAGCATTGCTGATGTGCATTACTCCTGCACCCACCTGAGCATCCCCTGTTGGTGCTGCAGTCTTACACTGACTGGTGTTAGTCACCACGTTAAAGCTGCAATTTCACGCCTCCACTATGGAGGTTTTCTTTTTCCTGTTACAACTCCTGACACCTAACTTAGGAATGGCTGACAGGGACAATGCAAGGCTTTGAAGTGGCAAAGCCTAGAGCTGCACCCCTGACTGAGCTACCAGGCTCCGTGGACATTCCTTTGGCTTAGGGAAAGGAGGCAGTCCCTGAATTCCACCTGTGAAATCCAATTAACGTAAGTTTGCAAAAATTTCTGAATTCAGCAATATCTGTCTGATACAAAACTCAGCAAACATGCAGTGACTTCTCCTGAGGCTGCTCTACAGCCTGGAAGGGCAGTTCCAAGTGAGCTGGTAGTTTTTTTTAAGTCACAGCAGTGTTGAGCACCTCACAATGTAATTTTTTTTTTTCATGGAAGAGTTATTTAGGAAATGCTTCCATTTTAGGTACTCTGGAACCACTGAGAGGAAGATCATCTCAGGGCACATGGTATAAGCACTTCCCTCAGATGTTATTTGAGAAAGTTCTTGATTTCTTAAAAATCTACCATCTGCAATGACACTCTAACAGTATTTTTCCTTTAGCTAGAATAGGTAGATGAAAAGAATAATTTCTAAATATTATCAATCAGCTTCTGTATCTAAAGCTAATTGTTTTGGAGGACCAGAATTCCAGATCTTCCCTATAACACTTCTGATCTTCAAAAGTCGTATTTCGTTATTAGCATGATTTCCCTGAACTTCTTAAAAGGTATTTGATTGTTGGGATGGTTATTTTGGATGAAGCTATTCACAGAACCAAGAGGTTAATTTTGTACATCCACACTACCAGTTTTCTGGGGATAAGATATCCTTTTCTGATCCTTGCCATGCTCCACTAAGTAGCTGCTGGCATAGATCTCCAAAGAACATCTGAATGTTTTAGCTTAAAGAAAATTGATGACTACCATTTATATAGTTAAATGTTACTCTTGTATCAAAATAGGATATTGCGCATTTAAAATTTTATGTGGGAAGTGTTATCTTTGTTTTCCAAACTGATTAAAAATAACTGGATAAATCTGTTGCACCTGTGCTGTAAAGAATGAAAAAATTAACTCAGGATTTGACAGAGTATTGAAGAAATAATTTTACCATCATTAATAGCACAGGAGAGACTCAATGCATGCTACCAGAATTAGTAATAGGGAAACTGGTTTCAAAAGTCTATTCCAAACAGTGTGTCACTAATACTTTGTTGTTTTTTTTTTTTAATGTCGCTATAGCCTTAAATTTGCCCTTTTCTAACACCTCTTCTCCCTTGCCACCCCCTTGGCTCCACAGAACCGAGCCCTGAGCTGCCTTGGTAGGAATTACGCATTTCCCCAGCTGCTGGTGCTGACATGACAAGAAACATTGTCAACAACTCTCCAAAACATAAAACTTGCTGCCTGTGACTGCTGCTTTTGCAATTCCTTCTATTTTGCTCAAATGGAGGCTGATGCGAGCACAGGGTGTTTTGTTACCCAGTTGCTGAAGAACAGCTGCTTACATTTTCTCACTAAATGTTGTGTCTAACTGCAGGGCCCTGGTGGCTCATGCCCTGGAGCTGAGGACACTGCCAGCCACAGCCAGGGACTGAGTGTGGGCAGTGCTGGAAGGGGGGACCCCAAGTGGGGAGCAGTCCCAGAGCAGGTCAGGATACATAGGATCCTGTGGACAGGGGAAGCCCTGAAATGGTGCTGTGGGACCAGCACCAGTGCTCAGAGGGCATGCAGCAAACTGGCAGGTCTATGCCTGCAAGCATATACAGGGCATCAGTGACAACAGAAATTAAAAAGAAAATAAGAATTAAGTGTGCTGCATAGGGCCCTGATACCAGAGCCTTCAAATACCACCTGTCTGGTTTGCTGCCCATGCACTCCTGTATGTGCCATGCCCACCATGCTCATCACAGGGGCCCTGAACATGGGACCTGAGGCAGCACAGCACTCCAGGACTTCCTCTGACCTCACAGAGAAGCCTTGGGAACATAAAAGACCCAAATATTTCACCAATGGTTATATCCGAAGGCTATATTTGCAGATCTTTCCAGTTTTTTCTCTCTTTTTTTCTTATATACCAGTCCAGCTTTTCCTGAAGAGGGATGGACAGAACCATCCTTCCCTGTTATTCCTGACATCCCTTCCAACTTCATGTCATCAACAAAAACTGATGTACTCTTAAAATAAAATTGTTACCCCTTGTTCTGTTACAACAGGCCCTGGTACAAGTCAATCTTCAGCTCTCCTGTAGGTCCCTTTAGGTGTTGGAAGGCTGCTGTAAAATCTCCTCAGAGCCTTTACAGCCCCAACTCTCTCAGCCTGTCTTCACAGAAGAGGTGCTCCGGCCCTCTGACCATCTTGGTGGCCTCTTTTGGAGTCACTCCAACATGTCTTTCCTGTGTTGAGCACACCCAGACCTGGATGCAGCACTCCAGCTGGGGTCTCACCAGAGTAGAGGGGCAGAAACACCTCCCTAGCCCTGGTCACGCTGTTTTAGATGCAGCCCAGGATATAATTGGCTTCCTGGGCTGCGAGTGCACATTTCCAACTCATGTTCAGTTTTTCATCCAACAGCACCCCCAAGTCCTTCTTGGCAGGACTGCTCTCAATCCCTTAATCTGTCAGCATGTATTGATACTGGGCATCGCCCTGACCCATGTGCAGCACCTTGCACTTGCCCCTGGTGAACATCATGAGGTTCACACAGTCCCACTCCTCAAGGCTTTCAAGATCCCTGTGGGTGGCATCCTTCCCTTGGGTGTCATCTGCAAAGCAGCTGGGGGTGCACTCCATTCAACTGTCTGTGATAATGATGAAGATATTAAATAGTACTGGCCCTAATGTAAACAGCCATACCAGGATACACACTTTGGTTCTTTGTGAACACCAGTAAATGACTGAGTGCTGTCACAAAAACAAGCAATCTAATGCTCAGGGATGGAGACTGAGGTTTGAATCCATCTCTACTCATTTAGCATGAGGGTGCCATGACGAATAATGGGAATGGGAGGCATACTTACACTTCACTCAGCAAAGCATGGTCACTGGCGGTCGTGGAGAAGTGCTGCTCGAGGATAGACACGGTTCCCGTGAGCGCCACGTGGCCACAGCCACAAAACAACGCTACCCCCGAGAAGCAGAGAATGGTTGCCACGAGCGAAGCATATGGCACTCCTCCTAGGCACTTAATGCAACATTCAAAGCAACCTAAGCAGAAGAGAGAAAGCAAAAGAAACGTCATGAGCAAAAAGCAAATTATGAGGAAAAGAATATTGTCCTCCACTTGGTAAAAGCCACAGGGAATAAAAGGCTCAGGCATTGACATGCTAAGCAAAAAATCTGTAGGTGGTACAAGACAGCATCACCCTCTAAAGCAGTGACCTACAGATCTGTTGGTATGGACTCAAAGCCCAGAAAGTGGGCTGAGTGCTCCTGTCTTTACAGGATCAAGAGGAGATCGATGAGACAGCCTATGAAATGGAAAAAGCAAAAAAATCACTGTCTAAAGTGATCCATTGCAATTCAGCTGCTCATCCAGAGCTTACCATGTTTCAGCTTCACTAATGGCAGGAGCACCAGCTATGCCGGCAACACTCTGGGAGCAAGAGGCAAATACTCAAGACAATTAAGCCTTTTGGAAAAGTAGGAGATATTTTGCACTTTCATTGGAAGATGAATATATTTAGGTCCACAAAACTTAACTACCCAGCACTCTCCCAGTACTCCCAAGGTATCTTTTTATATAAATTCACATGAGGTTGTAGGGATACAGATACTTTTAAAACAGAAAAACTGAATGAGGTGTAAGGAGTAACAATTTTTGTTGAGGGCAGCTGTATGAAGCTGTAACACATAGACAATACGTTTCTAGCTTTTTATAGGATACACTGGATTTACAGTGATCCCTGAATAAGTTCGCAGCAGCATCATCAACTGAAATGCATTGTTTAACTAGTCTAACAAAACACTCCCCCCAGAGCTGCAATTTGTATGAACACTGTAATAAGGAAGTTGCAGCTGAATTGCCAGGTTCCTTCCAACTGCGTGGCCTGAAAACCCATCTGCTTACAAAGCTGGGAAATGTAAATCGGAAACAAACACAGCTTTTAACTGCGCTATAATGGTAATGGCAATCCATACCAATTCATTACTTCAGGGTGATGGCATTAAGCTGTCTCCATTAATGTGCATTTCATACAACTGCGCAAAACACAAGCCATTAAGACAACGCTTAATGGAGCGGCCAGCTTGCAGGACAGCCACTGCTGCTGCAGCAAGGCGCTACACGGACAAAGCATTTGAAGGCAAGGGGACAGCTGGCAAATGAGGACATCACATCACATCTTCACACCCAAAAAATTCCTCACAAAGATCAGCAAGTCTCCAGCCACCACATGAGGCAAGTTTATCTTTATCCCCCTCCCTTTCCCACTAATGAATGAGTTGCAGAGCAGGCACTTCCGTGAGGCACTGGGGAATAATATGCATCTGATAATTGAAAGATTTCCCATTTCATAAGTGAGAAACTCTTATTTTAGCGAGTCACTAGCAAATGCCCTAGTCAGGCTTAAGCAACTATCACCATCAAAATTGCTTACGAAACTCCACTAACTGCAGGCAAGATTTAATTGTATAGAAACAAGCGTGGGAAGGTTTTATAGTCTAGTCCACAGCTGGAGTCCACTCATTAGGAACTATCTTCATGACAAAGATACTGCCAAATGAACAAACATTGCAGCTCAGCAGTGACGGGCCAAACAAAATCCAAGTGCACATTATCAGAGGAAATCATCTCTGGGTTTCATTTTATCACAGAGGTCCAGAGCTGAGTTCAGACAACAAACCTTGCAGAGCAATCCTCTGCTTTGGGGAATCTGCCTGAGAGCAGCTCACATGCAAGAGCAGCCATACATGTGAGGCTGGCTCACCTCCTCAGCATCTGCTCCCAGCTCAGGTCCAAACCTCCCAGAGTTAATCCACGAAATGCATGCACCTGGTGCAGGATTAGCCATGAAAGATTATCTAAAAGTATCTATGCTCTGACCCAGCAGACAACACACGTGGCCACAGCCCAGCACAAAACAAACCACCTTTTGAGCCACACTTCTAAAGCAGGAGACCCAACGCCTGATCATTGCTTAGTGTGGAGAGGTTGATCACCTAAATCATGCTGATCCCACAGACTGCTTTGCAGAAGGATCTTATCAAAGACAGGAAATAAAAACAGCTGGAAGCAAAACCAAGAGACTGACAAGATCCAAAAGAAAAGCTGTTGGTTGCAGAAAATGGGAGCAGCCTGACAAAACTAAAAACTGGTGTAGACCCAGGATTGATGTTTAATACCCCATACTGCCAAGAGCTTTCCAGGCCACCGGCAGAACATTTGCCCTGAGGACATAATGGATCCCTTAACCAAACACATGACACTGCCACTAATCCACAGACCCTTGAACACAAGGCAACAGTGGCAGACCCCCTCTCACCTCTCAGCAACTGGCAGCTGCACAGATTGTCTTTGTGGCCATACTCTTTGTCTTCCTCTGCCATCCAAGTAAAGAGGCATCACAGAATTTGGGTGGCCTTTATTTTCTCAGTGCACAACAAAGCCAAGGAACACCCTCAGAGGTGTCTAAAGCAACCACATTCCTTTGAGCGGAGAGAACTGCCCAAATGTAGAACTGCAGGAACTTCTCACCTTGACCACAAGACTAAAGCAGGAATCAGAGACTTTGGTACATCTGGAAACAGCACACGGCCAGCTTGCAAGCACATGAAGCATCCCAAACCAGCATGTTTCCAAGAGACAACATCCATCCATACATAGTCATTCTGCACCCAAACTGACAGCAGAGCTGCACAGCCTCCTGCCAGAGGGTAACTAACTGCAGGATACAACCTCATCGCAGTGCTGGGGCTGCCAGACCTCCCCCCCCATCCCATTGTGAACACTCTTTATGAGCAGATTAAAGCCATGCCTAGCCTGAGCAATATGGCAGATTTTATAATTTTAACACAAGCCTAAAACAGTACTTCTAAAAGCAGCTTTCAAAATCAGCTACAATTTGAAGCTCATCAAGAACTAAGATACGCTTACCAAGCTTCCCAAACTGAAGCAAAGCAGAGGATTTCTGAAAACAATTAGAAAGCTTTCCAGGAAACCTTTATGTTCTCTCTCTGTAACTCTAAGCCAGCAACTATCTTTACATAGTACAACTGAAACCCCAGGAAGATGTTTGCCTAGCTCATGTTCACAAAATAACTTGCTAACACTCTGATGACAACCGCAGGCCTGTGAACTCAAGCTGACAAAAATAAGTAGTATTAAAATAAGTTCAGCTCCAATTTTCTCCTAGTTTTTACTTTCTATATGGCCAAAACACTGAACTGTTCAGCTGTATATCCACTTCCAATGAAACAGTGTAAAACGATTTAAATATGAAACTGTACAGCACAAACACACATCACTGCATCTTCCCTTTCAATGGCCATTTTGTGCAAGGCATCACTAGAACCTTTTGTGCAACTCAGCAGAATAAAAACATTTTTTGTCCTCAGGCTGGCGAGCAGCAGTTGCCATGGAGGCAGGTTAATAACAGCCCAATGATTTGCCCAGAGCTGCCTGTGATCTTGGCTACAGATTTAACACACTCTCAGAAGGAGGCCAGCTAAAACAAAGACTGAGATTATTCTCTAGGGAATGAATGCTATTAAACTCACACACACACACGAATATTCTTGCTAAAGGACAAAAATAAAGAGAAGAGAAAGAAACAGGAACCGGCTATTCTTTTAATCTCCTGGAAGCTATCAGTCACAGGAAATTGGTAAAAGATGAACCTACATATGTACATAAATCGGCAATTGGTTACTTAATGTATGATGAACAATTATACAATCTGCTCAGCAGTGTACAGGCGACTGCATATATACAGGGGCTTAGCCATTCAATTCCCCATGCCAAATGGTGATTGTGTGGCTAAACCTCCTTTGGTACTTTAAGTACAGCTTTAAGATTTAAACTCAGAATGGCAAGGTAATAGAGAATTAATGGAAAATGGTCTTAAAATAAAAAGAAAAAAGAAAAGAGGCAGTTCTCACACACTACCTCATCCTATTAAGGTTCAATCTGTGTTTTGGAAATGACAAAAGACAATGCAATAGGATCAGGTAGCTTCCTTGAGTATTCCTAGGAAGATCATTCACCAGTTCTTGAAGCCCAGACTTGAAAAGCTGAGACAGGCTGATGTTCAAAATGCCATCCCTCAAAGCAAAGCATGGAAAACATGATGTAAAGAAGGAATATCCACACCTCCTGGATAGAAAACCAGCCTACTGTCTGATGTTCCAAACACCTCCTAGGTTGAACTAGTGCCTCAATACCTCAGGTTCTAACTGCTGGTCCACAGTCAAGGTCACTACTGAACAAAAAACCAAGGAACCAAGAAAACCTGAAAGGAGCTTTGAAAAATTTTCCATTTCAGGGAGCTAAACCTCCAGGATCCCGTGGCTGTCTTTGAGTTAGTTCCCATTTTCTTCTCCTTAGAAGTTTGGTTTCTTCCCCTCCCATGAAAAATAAAGCAATGGACATCATTTTCTCTCCTCTCTTACTTCCCGTAATTGTGTAACACATTTTAAGAAATGCTGTCTTTGTTATGAAATTAACAGACACCAGTCCAGTTAATACATGGCAGAAACTGCGTATCATGTTCCACTACAGAACCACAAGTTCTGTTGGCTTCAGCACCACAGCTCAGGGAGCACGTGGGGAGGAACTGTTTTAAAAAAATGAAGGTTGCAAGAAATCCAAGGGGGAAAAAAAAAGCACTAAATAACACCTTAAATGAAAGCACTAGATAACATCTTAAATGCAGCCATCACATGTAAATCAGGCTCATTACTACACATCCACAGGAGCCTAGTGTTGGTAGCATTACTCCCAATTCACACATAAATGTAAGAGGACAACTCAGTACTTGACATTCACCTCCTGCTTCCCCAGTGCTGAAGACTACCCAATACCAAGCATGAATAATACCTTTGGAGGCCTAAATCACCATGGATTTTTGTCAGAAAATGAACTTTATATGTCAATGAAAGCAAATGCCAATTTTACTGTCTGCCACCCACTGTATTTTTGAAAATTTCCATTTTGAATGGCTTATGCATGCTAGGATGTACATCTTCCTACCTGCTGCATGATTGGCAGCTACAGGAGAAGCAGTGAGAGATGTGGGAATAGGCTAATACCTCAGAAGCAAAACCGGAATTTACCTCTTTCTTCTCTTTCATGAGACTAAGCCAGTACATGGCAATAAGGTAACTCCTCACATCTGCCAGCCACACCAACAGCCAAGGGTCAGTGGCAACAACACAAGATAAAATATTTAACCTTACGACCAAAAGTTTTAAGCCTGTGACAAATTTCTCTCCGCACTTTAGTAAGGGACTAAAATAAAAAGGCTCTGCATTAAATCACATGGAAGTCTTTGTTCTTCCTGTTCATCTTAAATTTTGCTGATTTACAAAACGCGACACAAAGCTAAAACTGCTGTTACTACTTAGAATAATTGTTCACTCACCACACTTCTGGATTAACTTTAAACAGACTAAATAAGTGATGAACTCAAATAGAGAAAATCCTTTCTTCTCCTCCCACAAACCTCTTAAGGCTCTTCCACAGGAAACTTCCTTTCAAGTTCAGTGTTTGCTTATTTTGCCTTTTTTGTCCTACATAAATAAGAAGTTGTGAAATCAACTTATACTGAAAATTAACTAATGAGAGCCAGAAAACCTAGTGTAAATGCTCTTTCGTCTAGCCATCTTGACAATCTCCCCACTGTATTTGCATTCCCCTCTTCCAGGGCTGTTAATCAGTAACTCCTTCCTTTCCAGCAGAGTTCCTGTGATGGAGGCAACATGACCTTTGGAGAACACTGCCACATCAGGGCTGCCACAAAGGACCAGACCTGAAATGCAGCAAGACTACCTAGGTTATCCTTCCAAGTGGCCAGCATAAGATGCTTCTTTCAAGAAAAAACCTGTGAGATCTGGGGTAGTCTGATCCATCCAGTAAACCTCACCCCAACCTCTACTATTTAAGAGCTACCTGAAGAACAAGTAGCTCCTTTCTGTAGGTCATAAGCTTTAATTGTAGTTTCTCCAGTTATTCTTGATACAGATATAAGATATTTGGTTTCAGCACTGTCATACAGCTAGTTCCCCTCTTCTGAGAAGGCATTTATTCTCTGTTATCAGTTAGATGCTTCCATATTCTTGTGTAGAAGAGAACTAAAAGTCCTTGCTCACACCTCCTGTGCTGGAAACCAACACAGAGAAAGCAGGACAATTGGTGCACACTAAGAACAAGCATCTCACAGCCTGGAGGAACCATTAGCAGACCCTTCTTCAAATTCACAAAGCACCAAGTATCTCTGTAGTACTGTATGAGTAAAGATTAATAAGTGGCTCCTGATAAAGCAAATCTTCTTCTACCATGATTAATAAAAAATTCCACAAACAAACAAGCCCAAACAAACCAAACAGCCTTTCAGAGGTTATCAATGTTCATCCACAGCAAAAGCTATTTTTTTTTCTCTCACTAAAGAAAAAATGATGCTCAAATTGGAGAAGAGGCTGTTTTATCAAGGCAAGATTTGTTTCTTCTGGATGGTGTTAAATGATGCAGAGAAGACTCTAAGAACAGACAGCAGCAATCATAACCCTCTTTTTTTGGTTTTTTTGGTCCAAATCTCTTCTTCCCAAATCAGCAGTTCTTACAGGAAAAAGATTGCACTCCTATTGCAGGAACCAAACCAGTTTCATGCAAAGACAGATGATATGAATGGGTTTTTTACATGCGTTATCTAGCTAACCTTCTGCAAATTTAATGAAATACACACACTCCCCATCTATATCATTCCAACCTCTGCAAGGCTCATTAAGCTCACAAGTGTTCTGAAGTCATCTTTTTCAGACAGTAAAATCTATGGAAGAGGAATCACTACATCCATACATATTGCAAATGCCCATCCCAGGTGTTTGCTGTATGAGAGAAAGGAGTCAGACCTGCACAGGAAGAACACTGCTGCCCTATGAGATGGTGGGATGAGAGAATTGCTCTTGTCCAGCTTTATTGCTTTTGGACAAAGGTTAGGCAGAACTTCATTTTAATTCATGTCTTCTCTGTTTTACTTTTGGCCTATGAAACAGTGGAATCCATAGCAGAAGAAAAATACCTAATTTATACTTTGGAAAAGGCCTTACTTCAAACAGATTTCAATGTGAATTCTTGAGGAAGGGTATTTCTTAGCTCTAAGATACTTCTGCAGAAAAAGAAATTAAGCTGGTGATTTAAAAAAGAGACTTCTTACCTAAGGGACAGATCAGGCATTATTGATATAAGCTTTGGCATTATTTCTATTTGAGACTTGTTCTAGTATTGACTGTCCAAAATAACCCTTGGGATTCAGCACAGCCTGAGCTTGTGGAAGTCCTCATTGGCAAGCAGAGCTCAAAAGTTCGAACACACTGCACCAGCAAGGGCAGCTGCTGTTCCAAACTGGGAGTGTAATTCTCAGTTGAAACATCAACACTGCTCAACAGGCCTGAAGACCCTCCTTCCTTTCTGCCCTTGCCCTGGCCTCCCTCCCCTCGCTTCCCTTATTTTTTCCTTCTTGAAGAAACGCTCAGCAGGGTCAACATGCAGGAACTGCTGCTTCAATAGCTGCCAGTCCAGGCGATAATTTTGGACAAACTCAAGGTAGAAAGGTAAAAGAGATGAAGGAAGCAATGGGTAGACTGCCAAAGATATCCAAATGCCTGAAG
Source organism: Rhabdornis inornatus (assembly GCA_013397075.1). Lineage (NCBI taxonomy): Eukaryota > Metazoa > Chordata > Aves > Passeriformes > Rhabdornithidae > Rhabdornis > Rhabdornis inornatus. Next base: position 436,030 of record VWZS01009142.1, read on the forward strand.
GTCTAGACAAGCTCACTGTGGAAATACAAAAGCACCTAAGCATTTCAGTTCCATGGGCAACTTCCATGGCTCTCTGAAAACCTGTAAGGACATTTGAGTGTCCTTGATCCAACCATCCTCCAGACCCACCTGTACCTTGGCTGACATGATTTTGAAAGCTGACTTTTACTTTAATTAAAGGTGAATATCTTACCTGGAAGACTGGAGTTGAAACTCTTAGCTCCACCTTTCTGCCAGCTGTAACTCACCTCACCCTCCACCATCCTTCAGCACTCAGCAGGAGAGCAAGACTTTTGCCACACTGGATTTCAGCCACCGCTATTGACCGCTTCCCCAGCTGACTCCTCCCTAAGCTATAAAGAAGCAAACAAGAAACACAACCTCTCTCTCCCTAGAGCTGAAAACAGGGCGAAAACCTGTGTGTTTGTGTATGTGTGTGCGTGTATGTATTCCAGCTGGGCAGATCTCAGATTCAGAAGGTAAATTCTCAATTTAAGAGATAACTGAAGATGCAAAGATTTTCCCAGACATTTACCCAACTATGGAACAAGAGGAGTAATAAGAAAACTGAACTGTGACTACAGAAGTCCTTTGCCCTGCAACAGCTTCCATGCAATTATTTCCCCAGCTGAATCCCCTCCACATCATTTCCAAAACCTGAGCTCGTTTCAGGAAAGATGCAGTAAGGCTGTTTCAGTTAGATACTCCACATTCACATGCCCTTATGTGCTCACAAAGCAGCTGAAACACCTCCCAGCATCTGTGGGAAGCAAGTTTAAAAAAAAAAAAAGATTCCCATAAAGCAGACAACACCCCCTCAACCTGGACTAGTGCCTACAGCTAAGCTCATTTTAAACAACTACTGCAAAGTTTCTCTTTTTAGAGAAAAAGATGGTACTTTTCTTTCTGGGAAAAAAATTGTTTTAGCATTTTGAAAGGCTTATTAAGCTTGCAGGTGTTCTGGGGATGTCTTGGCTCCAGTGCTGCAGTGAATCTCCCACACTAACTCTTCCCTTGTTGCTCAAGAGCTGGATTCAAGCTTAAATTAGGGAAGTGAGATCATGTATGTGGAGACCCTGGGAGAAGTGGATGCCATGAGGACTGCCACAGAGGTGCCCTCATAGTGATATCCATTTGGACACTGACAGAGGAGACAATGGCACCTAAGAAATCCTGTGGTTTGTCAAAGGAGCAGAGGTTATCTCAGCACAGCAGCCAATGCCACACAGCAGTGGGGAGCTGTAGGCCAGTGATGAAGGGAGGCATCTTACAGCAGGGATTTGTCTTGGGACTGAAGCAACATCTTCCCTCTAAGCTAATGGACAAGAGTAAAGACCAGCATTTTCACAGTGGCTAATCCATCATTGGCAGGTTGGTTTTACTCAAGACCCGCTCAGAGAGGTTTCATTGTTGCCTAAAAGACTTATAATTTCTTTAAGCACAGCCATTTAAAACATCTTCCCTTGAACTGGCATTTCTGGGCCCTGGTGGAGGAGTTTTTTTTACGCCATCAACAAGAACCCTTTCATCCTCAACTCCTTCATGACAGGCATATTTGCCTACATGTTAGTTCAGAAAGACTCCCAAGACAGACTGAAAAGGGTTCAGTTGCCTAAACAAGGGTTTCTAGCACCATTTTAGCTGCCAGACTCCCAGCTGCTGTAACAGAAGGCTGTGCATCTCCATGTCCTGGCTCATCTGTGCCAGCACATATGGACATGTCTCATCACTGGGGACAGCTGAAGGGGCCCAAGACCCTGATAACCAGGGTCTAGCCTGCTCCTTCCATGTCCTTCACAGCCCAAGGAGGCAGCATTCATATCTACCACTACTTCCTGAAGCATTCGTTTTGTGTGTAAAATATCCCATGTGCACTAAACGTGAAGTTTGGAAATGTCCTCTGGCAGCCTCAAACCTGTCACCCAGGTAACTTGTCAGAAAATATGGTCAAAATGAATACTGATACTGAAGAAAGAGATCATAATTTGTGACCTAAGTATTTTGGGGAAAAAAAGCTGTTTGAAATACACAAATATTTGAATCCTAAAGCACCAGAGCAGGAAAATATAATGGAAAGGGGAACGATGAGGCAGCAAGCTGTGGTGAATATTTCCCTGCATTGCTATTAAAGGCTCTGATGCGGAGGCAGGCATCTCCAACAAACAAGCTGTCAAGTAGGCTTCAGTCACTCAGCTCCATAAAGACAAGAGCATTCTGGATAGAGCTAGCTGCAAAGCCTGTCTCTGAGCATATACATCCCTTGCTGTGCTATCCATCACTCAGACTGGAATCTTCTAATGTGATCAATCACAGGCTTGATTTCAGGTGCCTTCCTGAGATGCTTCAAAACTCAATTCCCCCACAGACCCTTGAAATAAAGCTTTGTGAGAACTAACTAGGATCTTCTTGAGGTCTCAAGCTAGACATTGAAAGGACAGGCATGTAGAATCACTAAACCATTTTTACAGCCTCACCTGAAATCCTCCTCTAGACTCTCACATAGGCACTTAGTGCTTCTAGCAAGGGAAAAATGCAAACCAAACCACAGGATATTGTCTAGGAAGCATACTGTAGGATACCAGTGAGTCAGATGTGCTGTCACTCCTTTAGTGTCATTTCTGCATTTGTGGCTGATGAGTCTGATAGATTCATCAGCATAAATCCCCATACTATTTCATCTCATCTGTAAACAGTTTTGAAGCAATTGGGAACACAGTTAAAAAGAAGCTGTCCCTCACATCACCCATGTTGTCTTTCAAGCATTAACAAGGAAATTCAAATTTATGTCAAGTATTCATACAAAAGAAGTAGACTCCTTACAGCCTTAACAAATAAAACAAGAAAAACAGAGGAACGTTTATCTTAAATTGTTAGGACTACTGCAAAGCATTAAGTTTATGCAACTACCATTTCTGAACTCTTCATTTCTCTTTCACCCAGCCCTTTATTTACCTTGAATCCCCAAAGGACTAATATTGCCTCTCAATGCTGGCACATGATGGTACCGGTGTGGCCTTGAACTCCTGTACATCCAGTGGTACCTGCCAATTTCCATTTCTGGTCTGGTGATCACTGCCAATTTTAGGTGGTAAAAAGTCAGTGTCACCAGCAAGTTTTAATTCAGTACTTTCAGTCATTTAACTTTAAAAACAAGAGCCCAGAAAAACACACTGTAGTTTCAGAACTGAAACAACATAACCTCATAGACTAAGGGAAGAGATTAGGAGAGATGATCAACACGGAAATGCTCACACAGGTGTTAAGAAAGGTTGAATAGTGGAAATTCCGCCTAGGATTTGAGTTAAAACACATAAGGAAGGGCTCTCTATTACTTAACCCCACCCACTCTCATGTCTCCCTGTCTTTGACCACGACAAAAAGCTCTGCTCCAGAAGTAAAGGAAGGTAAAGTCATGGAAAATCACATTACCTGTTTTTTAAAAAAGACTCTAATGCTGTCAAAGAAAAAGGTTATTGCTTTATGTCAAGGTAGGGCAAACACAAAGGTTTGCTCTGATACTTTCTTACATGTAAAAAAATAAAAGTTTGTGGGCTTTATTTCACCTAGGCTCTGCTCGCATCCAAAAATCTGGGCCAACTGTATTAAAAACTATTTGTTCCAGGTTCATGGCCAAGAAGAGCAGTCCTGCTTCTCCTTGTCTTTTCAGAGGAAGCCCAGCAACAAGACCCACATGCAGTAACTCACCTCATCCACTCACACACTCACTGGCACAGGCTTTCTGTGCCCCTGAAAGAGGCAAGAAACAGCATCAAACCACTTTTGAGCCTACATGTCCCCCATTGGTACCACTATGGCCTTGTCAAAGCTGTCAGGGTGAGACTGACAGACCTTTATTCAAAACGCACCAGAGTCCCCCTCTGCAGTGGCTAAACGAGAAAGGAACTATCTTTATGGCTGAAGCAAATCCAATTCGGCAGCATTTGGGCAAGTGGAGAAAGTGAAGGTTGTGAGGATGAAAATGCCATCTACTGTAGAAGAGATTAGAGACAAATTTTAGGGGGCAGGAGAAGTAGAAATGCCATAAATTTCTAGCCTATGAGGGGCTCAGAAGGTCCTGGACATAGTCTCCCTCATGTGGTTTTGCTGCTTGTGCAATGAGAAGTTTGGCACAGCCACATTTGCAGACGTCAAGAAGAGAAAAAAATCTTGGCCTTGAATCCAAATGCTGCATCTAGAGATTTCAACCAAGAATTTGTTTGTCTTCTCTATCAGCAAACAAACTCCAGTACTAAGAGCCTTTTCGGTTTTGTACATAAATTTAGCACCAATGGCTCTCTAAAGGATACTTTGTGGCTTGGTAGTTTTCCCCTCTCTGCATCTCACACACAAACCGGCAAGCAGGTGTCAGTAAATCTTCCACAGAAGACATTATTCTGTATTGTATGGCTCACTCTTCTTCTTAGGAAAGACAAGTTCCACATCTTATGAGCATAACAAAATTCAAAATGTGTTGAAAGTACTGTTCCAAAATGACTGCGCATTCTCAGGATGATACCATCTCCTTCTGCTCAGAGAGGAACAATCCTGCTTGGGAAATCACAAGGAATGCCATAATAATTCAATTGGATACAAAATAGAAAACAAAATTCTTTGCTAGTACTGCATACCTTCTCTTCTCTGCCGCCCCAACATCTGCTCCCTGCTTTTTTGAGGCTACTTACTGGACACTGGTAACAGATTCATATTTAAAAAAAAAAATTAAAATTAAAAATAACCAGCTGCAAAGATTTCCGAAAAGAAAATAATTATTCATTTGCACTGCAGCAGCATCTAAACCAAACTTTCGACATCAAGATTTTATCCTTCCAGCTTGAACCCTTAGTTTGAGATTTCTCCAGCAGTGGCCACAAATGCACTTGTTCAGAGCAGAGAGCAGACTGCTCCTTTTCTCCCTTAGCCTGGGGGAATGCTGGTGAAGTCACCTGCCTGCTGCGGTACAAACATCAAACCCTGAAACACAGAATCATCACGGAAACTTTATAGCATCATTTCTGTAAGTGAAAATGCTCTACGGAGTTGGTTTCTTTAATTAGCAATTTCTGGTTTTACAGTAACAGGGCTCCTTTCATTAGCAGGCAGTTCAAACTCCATAAGGAATCTCAGTTTTTCCACTCTCTGCAAAGAGCTACTTAGCAATGGCTGTTTGGTAGCCCTTAGTGCATGCCTGGCACGACCTTTGAAGCTGAAGAGTATCACTGGGTGATTTTGCTGGGACCCACCCAAGCCCACTCATGTAAAATCAACACCAGGTCAAAAGCTCCCCAGGCTTCAGTGGCATAACAACTATTGCACACTCCATATCCATTGGAATTTAACTCTGTACCCTGAATAGTTGGGAAATGAAACAAGCTTAAGGGCTTCTTTACCTTTTGCTTTTTGAGTAACTAACTGCACTAATTGCCTTCCCTTACCTAGGTTACAATACCCTCCACCCACAGCCAAGCTCCCACAGCTCTCCTGTCAGAACCAGGTTGTCCTCAATCCTGCACAGACACAGCAGCTACAGAACTGACAGTGTTTTCATGTCAAACCATGCAGGCACATGGATGGCGGCTGTGGTGTTCAGTATTCATTGGGATGAATCATCTTGCACGCCTGTAATCAAATTCACAGTGCTCAACATCCTCATGCTTGCTGCCTTTATCATATGGTTTTAGACGAAATGCAGTTTTGATATTCATCTGTCTCAGCTGATGAAACGCTCCATGGGAACAAAGAGAGGGTGTTGTTTGGTCATTGATAGTCTAGTGATGAATACTGGACAAGGAGCAAGGCTGGGCAGAAAATGTGGGAAGGGTCAGAGTAACTGAAGGAGACCTTCCCTCCCTCTTCACCCCCTTTGCTCCTGCTGCAAAATCCATTGTGTGCATACAGTGCCATCTGGGTTCCCCACCCCCCGTTACCATATCCCATGGCACATATGTCTAGGTTTTCTGCTTTCACAAGGTTGTTCAGACCAGTATGAGTACATGCTCTGAGTATTTTTCAACCCCCTCTTATTTAGAAACCAAATCCTATTCATTAAAACCTAAATCACTAAGCCTGCCAAATTATTATCCCCAGAATATCGTGTGTCCCAGATTCTCCCAGGCCTGGACCTCTCTTCCTACAGCCGTATTCTTCAGGGACTCATACTTAGAGCAGTAACTGTTGTCAGTGGATCTGAAACACCAACCAGCTGCTTTAAATGGGGAAAAAGATGCAGTGTACTAAAAATCTTTGAATGGCTTGACAGCTCTGATACCACTGTCTGAGCCTAACATCAGGTGGGTACCTTTAAAATTTTGGTTGATGATCATAACACATACTTTTAAAAACATTTTTTTCAATTTGTTATCATGAAAAATACATCTGTGATGCATCAAAATGTCATAAGCTCAGTGTAAAAATAACTTTGTTAAAAGTGAAATAAACTGCACGACAACCCATTCCTTTCTCACATTGCACCTTACAGCTTCATTTAAACACAACTGTGTGCAATAGTGTAAGAAAAGCAAAGTATTTGCTTTCTATTTTTGACTAGTATATACTTGTCTATTTAGAGCTTAAAACCTGAAACATGGCTTCATATACCATAAAAATAATAAAGCTCACAGCTATTACTGAGCACAAGGTCTTCTTTTATCAAGAGAACATAAGCAGGGAAGAGCCAATTAAAATGGACCTTTGGTACAGCTGCTCAAACTGGTCTTCATTATTCCTCAGCACAGCATAGGCAATTTGAACATCATATGTATTCATATAAGGAACCTAAATCCTAGTATCATGGCTTTCTTCCATTCCATGTGTAATTGCTGAATTCACCACGGTCATCCACAGTTGGGGTTTATTTTCTTTTTTTTCCTTCTTTTTATTTTTTAAAAATCTTGCAGCTTGGTAGTATTTCTCACAGTTAAATGAAAAGGGAAACTTCTTGTCTCTGTTAATGTGTATCAGGATCTATATCCTTCACTGCTGATGCAAAACGGCATTTCGTTTTTCTTATTTATTCCACCTCAGTAAATCTGCCTGCCCAGTCCTCACGTTTTGATTTAATTTAATGCCTGCAAGATAAACCCTGTCATTTGTAATAATTTTGTAAACCTTCATCTTTAAAATGCATCCAATCTGTCCTGCAGCCCTGCAAAGTATCTGTTAAACATTTTGCTTCAGCTTTCATGGTGTTCTCCTCTGATAAGGGCTGCTGATACATAGCATAAAGCTGACTTATTTCTTATCTCCATCAACATGAGGGTTGTTCCAATTCCAATTAAAAAAACTGGGGCAGCAGCCACTCATCTGGGTGCAGAGAAGCAAATGTCAGATAAACACTGAATCCATCAGCTGGGTAGTATCGCTGCCTGAATCAGTCAGGGGATTAATGAAAATTATTACAAGACAGAATCGGAATTCTCTGAAGTTTAGCAGACTTTAAAAAAATCTAAATAATTTTCAATCATTTTCATTTATCACTCTGTAATTAGTCATAAAGCACATTAGCTTTGTGCAAATTGTCTCAGCTACACTGCAGTCCAAAATAGCTGGCTGTCCACATTTGCCACACAGATGGGAAACACAAACCAATACCTGTGTGGCAGCACCACTCACATACGACTGCTTTAGGTGCTCAGACTGAAAACAGACCTCACTGTTCCTGCCAAGTGCTCAGGCAGCATTGCCCTCCAGGGTTCTACCAAGTATTGGGAGCCCTGTACACAGACAGCATGTAGTCCTAGCCCAATTTCCTCCAAGTATCTATTCCACAAAACTGCAGCACATCATCAAGAAGCACTTGCATTGAAAACACACCCCAGAAACATGCAGTTTAAAATTCTGGTAAAGGGAAAATACCTCTTAGCTTAAAAGCACGATTTACTACTAGTTAAATGCAGATACTTTCCCCAAAGCTTGGCAGTGAAAAGCATACGGAGTGTGAGCTTGAATACCCAAGGCAGAATGCTCACGATCTTCCGTTGCTCAGTCTTTGCAATAGCAGCATCTCCCAAACCCCTTCAAGATGATGGTTTATCTCCCTAGGCTTTGCAACTAATTTCTAGAAGGAAGAGTTAAAAGATCCTGTGATAGGACTTCAACTGCTTCAAGCTGTGGCAGTTGCCTTGAAATCGTTGGATCTAGGGCATCTCATAAAGGATGGCCATTACCAAGTCCAGGTGGGATCCTAGAGTAAGAAGAAAATGTTGCAAGGCTGGCAACCATGTGAGACACAACATGTAAGAGATGTGGTCCACAGAGTAAATGAAGGAGTCCTTTTCTGTTCTATACCCCAAAAATAAGCAGCAGCATTTTCCTGCGAGTTTCTTTACACAGAGAAAAAGCCCATTTTCCTCCACAGAAGCTGCTCGTGAAAGAGCCCTATTGAAAAATTCTGACATTTGAGAGGCACCTGATGCCTGCTGAGCCCATCTGAAAACCCAACTGGACTCGACAGATTTAGCACTTTGGAAAATCTGCCCTTCAAAACCAAATACGTCTCCTCCATGACTACCTCACAGCAGTAACTTTGCAGGGGGATCTGGTCTATTTGTTTTGCTATAGAAATTAAAAGTAGGACTGTTTCAGCTTTCTGCATTTTAATTTGCCATAAAGCATATTGAGAATTTAAGTGAAGAGAAGTACAGAGCATAATGTGGGAGACCATGTGTTACTTTCAGGAACTGGAGAACGGGCAAGAACAAAGCCTACAAGTTTACATACATATGTAACAGATACAAAGTACAAAATTATCATAAAAAAACTAAGAAACGGTGGTAACATTGGGATAGGAGGCTCCCTGCTTGCATTTGATGAAAGCAACAGTCAACCACCTTGACTTGGAAGAAGATTTACTGTTCTACATATTGTGCTTTCACCCTTGCCAAAACAAAAGGGAAGTCATAAACTCATCATAAACACACTCAGCAACACATTTTGTTTTGCGCAGCTGCTAATGCATACGGATAACTTTCTGTAGTGTTCATTGTAACATTAATTCCATTGGTTTAAAAGAAGCTCGCCAATCAGAAGAAAGAATTGCTGTAATTTTTGAAGAATGATTTATCAATTCAAGGTGGTTTTATAGTCAATCTATTCAGAACATTTTGTACATTAATTACTCAAAATCTGTAGTGAGGTGGGTTATTGTCCACATACACTAATGGCTTTCAGAGTTTAATCTCTCATCAGTGGACCTCCTTTTGTGAAATCCCTAAGGGATTATGTAGTACTATGTCTAATCACTTGACAAATTTCATTTACTTGAAACTGAAGCTCGTTTTATATGAAGTGTGTAGCAGGAGTCAAATTCAAAGTAGGAAAACAAAATCTGTTACTGGACACTACCAGAATTTATCATGTTTATATCTGAACTGCCTAACAATCAATGAAAGAATTCTGCTTGGGAAAATGCATTACTTGTTTATCAGCAGCTTAAGCCTATGAGATACTCAGATGAGATACTCAGATTGCTTATAAACGATACACAACAGGTTAAAAAATGTACTGTGACTCAAGTAAAAATACAGCAGAAATTTAAATAATTTCTTTGTTGCTCTATCATGCAGGGGAAAAAATATCAACAAACTGTAGAGTAGTCTGGTACACTGAAGAGGAACGGTAATTTGACACAAATTATACAACACGGAAAGAAAATGTCCCTTGCGAGTTGAATTTACGCTCTGAAGTTCAGCACTCCAGACCAAACAGAATCAACCTGTAAAGCTGGGATGGATGAAGCACCTCTCTTCCAGCGCTGCCATCTCCCTACCACAGAACCATTACCATGGAATTGTTCTCTCCATTAAACAGCAGTTCTCAGTGATTAACACATCCTGAAATCTAATGTTGCAAAACAGACTGCGTTGTTCCTCCTTATCATAGTGCAGGCAGATAGCTACAGAAGTAAAATTTGCCAGGTGACACCACAGAAAAGGAATTTTAAAAATCAGAGTAGTGTTTGGCACCGAGCTCACTGTACAAAGACTGTGTGACATTATAATCTATTATATGTTGTTATAACCTAGGTCTCCCACACTGCATTGCAAAGCCTTGCTACATGGCTAGCCTCGATGAAAACACCAGATTACGACTCTGAAAACAACATGCAAACACACAGGCACACGCTACCTCTGTAAACCAAATTAACCAAAATCTGTCAAAGACGCAGCAATAACAAGACTTTTGCAAGCATCATTTCGGGTAGGGTTAGGACAGATTCAGAGCAAATACAGACGCAGACAGAAAGGTTGATGCTCTATTAATTTGTTGTCAAGCCATGCAGGAAAGGACGGCTGAAAGCCCGAAGATGCAGTAATGATTGTTTAAGAGCTATTTGAAAAAGTGACAAAACTGGCCTAAACCTCTTTAAGCCCCCTGAATGAAAAGATTTAAACAGGCTATTGTTAGACCCCTGGGTACCTTTTTTCTCTTGGCTTTGTTCTGCATTTTCCTCCGCTGCAGTTTCCATGGCTGGCTTCATACCATCCACCAAAAATGCCGCCCCCCCTCCCCCCCCAGCAAGCACTTTTTCTCTTCGCCTCCTTTCTCACTCCCTTCCGTCTCCTATTTACAGCGGCGGTGATTGAGCGGCTCTGTTCTCCCCTACAGTAGATTACAGTCCTTTCCAAAATGCCAGAAAAGTCTTGTCAGCTTCAATTTCGCTCCGCTGACTGGTCCACGAGGAGCTGTGCCAGCTCGCTCAGCTATACGTCACCACGGTCCCCAGCTATAAAATAGCCATCCTGTGCCTCAGCTTGCCACACCGTAGGGACCAGCGTCACCCGCTCGCGCCCCCTTCCTCCTGCCCTCTGCTCTTCCCCTCTTTCCCCGGCTCCCAACAAATGTTAATCAATTCTCCGGTTAGTGAATGGATTGGTGACATCGGGAGGGGAGATGCAAGTGAGAAAGAAAGGAGCCCCCCGGCCGCTGTGAGGTGAGCCCCCCGGCCGCCGTCTCCAAGGGGAGTGCACGCCGGCAACACAATCACAAGGCTCCCTTTCCCATGGGACCTTGTTATTATGCTTTGCATTTTGATTTATTCCACATGCCCTCTGCTCTTTCAAGGGGTGGGGGGTGATGGGTCTGTTCTCTCTGTTTGCTTTCTTTGCCGAGAGTTCCGCTCACCCACGGTAAAAGACTGTGTGAGAGAAGCATAAAAGCCAAAGTGGGCACGTATGTATGTACATGGAAAATTTAAATTATTTCTTTGACTCACAAGCACCATGGAAAAAAAAATCCAAGCAAGGAGACAGGAAGCCAGTTCAAGCGACCTAAAATGCACATGCAACACTCTAAAGGATAAAACGTTTAAGAAAACACAACTTGGGCTTTAAAAGGAGGTCTGCCACTAAAGACATAAAGCCATGCTTGGGAGTGAGCACAGAGTTGCTGTTCAGCACGTTTGATCACTCCCCTAAATCCAGACAGACTGCAGCACGATCAAGTAAGCTGCACTTGGGAGCAACAAACTCAAGACATGCCAGCGTTGCATTGCAAGAGGTGACTTTAGGTGTCCCCAGCCCAAGAGCCACAGAGCAGGGCAACACCACAGAGGGGTATTGTTCCCCTCCGTAAACACAGGACAACTGACACATTTAAGGCTGTACTGAGACTAATTAACCTTGCCTGTCACTTTCCTTGTCTTAATGCCTTACAGTGCAACGCACTGCACAGGGCACAAGTGCCCAAAGGCACCCCTTTGTGTGTGTGTAGGATGGTGGAGCAAGCATGGAGTAATGGCCTTTGCGGTCCAGCCACTGCAGCCAGTTCTGCAGCCTGCAAAGATGCCCAGCAGATTCAGCAAACGCTGGGGATGTTAAAACCTACACCCTTCATGTTCCCTATAACAGGTTCAAACAGGAGAGTGGGAAGGGGGAAACAGTCCAAAGATTTGTAGCTGAAATTTAGTCTCCTCTGGTTGCAGTTACTACACCCACAATTTTGCTGCGCATTTTCATTTCTAGATGCCTAGTGAAAAGCACAAAAGCCCTCAGACCTAACCATTAGAGAAAGTTCTCATCTCTTTCAAGAAATTAGTGCACAAACCCTCTTCTCTCATCACAGCCAACACAGCTGTTAATTTACTTTGGGCATTACTGCTCAGACTTCAGGCTTCAGCACAGCTGCCAGGATGTCTTGGTCATATCCTAAGGTTTCATATCAGAGCATCAAAACTTGATGTCATGCATTTGCCTAAAATGCTTCCTTGGTGTCCAGGAAAAGTCTGCAATTGAAGCTCCCACTTCAGCGAACCTCTATGTAACCAGCATGATGCTAATTTGTAGATGGCATGAAGTATCCTCAGGAGCCAAGGTGGGGCAAGTGATTGGGTTCCTGAAGGTAACCAAATCGGTAGCCACAGCAGAGACCTCAACCAAGGGGGCAAAGCATATTTCCCAAATCTTCCTCTCCAGTGCTCAGACAGCAATCCACACACAGACTGAAATCCCTCCCCAGAAATACCATGCACTCCAAACACACTCCCTGAAACAATCAGCTGAAAGGTGAAAGCATGGGTGATGTGTTTGGTATATTCTTTTAACCATTACTAAAAGTTGTTGGTATAATGATTATACAAAGAAAAGGTTCTACAAAGAGCGGGGTTTTTTCCCCATTTAACATCAGTAAGACTGAAAATCCATACAAGTACACCCTCCTTGCTGAAAGTCACACAGATTTTAGTCATTGGTCAAAGCAGCTGATTGCTTCTGACATTAAATTCTCTCCTTGGAATGCCTCACTGTGCAGTTGGTACTTCTGTCACAGTCTAGATCTCTCTTTCTTAATGATCTTTGCTTTTAGGCTGGAAGGTCTAAAACTTTTAAAGGCTGAAACCTCCATTCAGACTATCCTAAGTCATAAAAGGCCTGTTCAAAACCTAATCCAAGTGGTGCAATATCAATGCACTTATCAGTAAAAATACACAGAAAATACGAACATAATCTGGAATTTCCTTTATTTAAACAGAAAATACATTAGACATAACCTCTGGTTACAGACTGTCCCTGGAGGAAACCCATGACTGTAGGCCTCCCTTCTTTACCAGTGAGACCTACTCCTTCAAACAGCTGCACACTTTCCTACCGGTGTGCAGAATTTATTAGGCAGGCTCAGGACTTCAGAGTTTCTGATGTTTCAGAAACCCAAAACTAACAGCTTGGAGACTATTTCCTTCACTGTTTCCTCAGAATAACCCCTTCCCCAAACAGGCAATGAAAAATCAATGCACAATACCAGAATCAACTTCACAAGAACTTGAACTGAACACTTCAAAAATCATCAAGCACAACTATTCAAAAGCATTAATCCTGCCTTCTAAATCACCCTCTAAAAGCTTCAAGTGATACAGGAGTGTAAAATTCTCTGCCCTCCCTTCCTACTATTTTCTGAATTGCTGCAGCCTATTATAGGTTTTAAGCACTTATCATCCTAAGTAATTTCTTGATTTTCAAACTTCTACACCATAATTGGTAAATACAGCAAGCAAAACAAACTACATGATTTCCTCCAGTACTAACATGGGTGCTGATCTTGTGCTTCAGGCATTAATCTCAGCCAGCAAGTTGTCTCATTCAATGTCCCCTCCCTTAAACAGATACATCCTTGTCATAATATGTGACGAGACTGGGAAACATCAACTTTATGCCTATGACAACACAGCCATCTTAATCTTAAAAGATTAAGCCACAAAGGCAAAAATTTAAAAAAAAAAAAAAAAAAGACCGATATTCAGCAAAAAAACCTGCATGTACAGACCAAGATGATTTATATAACCAGCAACCAGGGCAGAAGCTAGTTACATTTGAGAAGTTCAGCCCAGCATTTTACTTGCAGAACAAGATAAAAGTGAAAATGAGGAGAGGTACTGAGCAGCAAAGGTTTCTGCTGCTAAAGCACAGCTCTGAGCCTACTGCCAAACCTCAGGATGAACAGTAGTGGAGGAAAGTATGTGAAGGCACTGCAGACCAAGTCACATTTACTGCAAAATAGTTTAAAAAAAAGGCTTAAATCTATTTTATCTAGGTATTAAAAAAAACCCCAAACCACACATTTAGTACTTTTTCTCAGTCAATTAAAATAGTACAATTGCAGTAGTTAAAAACTATATTAGAATCCCTATTCTGTTCATGTGCCAGTTCCTTTTGAACATCTATCTTTAATGTCACTGAATCTAGTTTACATTCCTGAAGGCTGAGAAGCTCTACCATAAGCTGCAGCAAATTCTTCACAAGCTTTCAGGAGTTGAATACACACTTGCCATTTCTACAAAGGCTTCACAGAGCTGTAATAAAGTGTTCTCACATAGCTGAAGAGCAATTTGAGATTATCTATGAGATCCAAGACTCAGAAGTTAAAATACAGACACTGTCCCTCAAACAAAACTGACACATAGTCCAAACAAGTAATTTTAAAGATAACTTGTAGAATACTTTTTTTTTTCATATTTAAGAGAAAGAACAAATACACGTGAAGCCACTTGGTGCAATGTAATTGCTTGTGTTCAGCTTTAAACCAGTGACCGAAGACTTGCTTATAAAACCCAATCCAAATACTTATGCAAAAGCAGGCAAACTTTCCATGTGGATAAAATCAAAGTGTGACAAGTTTTCAGTTGTGCAGCAGTCATATATCTTGCAAGTACTTTACAAAAAAAAAGTACTTTTAAAAATTGGGGTTCATTCTTTCAGATATACTACGTTACTAGGAAAATGGAATACAAATTAACAATAACAAATAATAATACAAATAATAATAATACAAATTACAAATAACAGTGGAAAATCCCTGCAATTATACCACAGTATAAAACAGACATGAGTCTGCACTGCACTTAGGGGTCTCAGTCTCAAATTTCTGTGAGAAAGAGCAAAAATAAAGGCTTAAGCATGGATAGTGGTTATCTCTGCAGCCAAAGAAAATCACTGAGTTAACCAATGGAGCGAAGTCCAGGAGGGCAAACAAACCTTAACAGTGTGAATATGCCAGTGCTGTGACTACCTTAGCAAAGCCTTGTGAAGATGTCAATGACTGCTGCCAAATTAAATGTCTGGTGGCAAGCAGCAGGCAAAGGAGATGTCACTCAATTGTTGAGGTACATACAGTTCTCTGTCCAACCTGCCTGTTTCCAGCTGGACTACTGCAGTTACAGCCATGGCTGAGAATCAAAGGTAATAAATGCCCCAGATCCAGAACATACACCAATGGCTAACATTTAGTTGGAACACAAAGGAAAAACAGATCCCTTAGAAAGTGAATAGATGGTTCTGTATGGCTTTTCCAGTAGCTAGGTCTTATCAAGTTCTAGTCTCAAAGACGGCTCAGACTGCAGAGATGCGAAGTCTACCACAGAAAAAAGCCCAAAGAACTATAATGAAAGTCAACATGAAAGAAAAAGTTGATGTGCTCTTAAGTAGGTGGGAGCTCCATTTATGCTTATGAAAGGCAGTCAACAGCACAGAAGGAAATAAATAATTTTAAAAAGTGAATGGATTTTATTTATCTAATCTAAGGGCCTTAGTAACATTTTCCTGGGTTTTAGAAACTTGTATTTTAAAAAGAAAAATTCTGGACAAAATAATTCAAAACTCTTGACAGACAAAATATACTAATCTCAACCATTCCAAAGACTTCAGAGAAAAGATAATAAAACTTAAAACAAAATAGGATACATTTGAAACTAAGCTGGTAGCAACATCACCTCTGGCATCCCTCTCTTCTCAGGCTGCCTGGAGTAGCACCATGCTTTTGGCAAGCCAGAAAGAAATATGGTGACAAACTAGAGCCCATTAAGATTACAGTAGAAAGAGCACAGAAATACAGAAAATGAAAGCAAAGACTTCATAGCATCTTCCCCAGAAGGAGCTTTCATTAGGTAAGTGTTCAGAGCTCCAGCTCCAGTGGCTGTCTTCAGCTTCTACTCCAGCTCCACGATTTTATGACACAGTTTTCTACAAGTATACTGCATAGCAGGTTTCAAATGCTTCAACTTTACAATGAAGCAGCAAAACAAGGCTTTGAGTTACCCAATCTGCATAAATTTTTCTCTTCATCAGTGGCAAGATCCTCACATACATCACTAATACATGAAGCCTTCAACAGTACTTCAAATGCTCCTCCAGAATTTTAAGGGCTATGTTTTTGACTTTGGCACACATAACCACCTTTTTTTGCTCCCTCTGTCCATCACAACTGAGGGGAGATTCTCAGCTATCATGCCTCTGCCTGGTAGTGCAGCAGGAAAATAATATGCTCAAGTGTTTAGTCTTTATTGCCTTAATTCTGTACTTCGAAGACAATCCAATATAGTTAGCTTTGCTGTGAACCTTCCAATAATGCTGTCAAAGCTAACTGCCATCTCAGAAAACTAACTGGAGCTTCTGAATACTTGGACATACTGAAATAGCATCCTAGATATTTATGTTGCACTTGCCAGCACTCAAGTAGAAGTGCCTCTTGTACTTGTAGAAGAGCTATTTCTGCCAGCAATTTAGAAGGCAGCAAAGGTATCATTATGATATACTCCTGTTAATACAGCTGCTCCATCTCAAAACACAAGAGCTTGAGACAGGACTGGTATTGGGAGGCTACCTGTTGATTTTTTTTCTGTCTATAAATAAACATCACTGAGTTCAGCCTTGACACAAACTTAGCCTTTTGCTCCACAAAGTCAGATTTAATCAGACAATCCTTTGTTAACTTTACATCCAGTTCTGATTTTCAAAACTGCCCTCCCACTCTTCGCATAGACTTCAGCATCCCACCTACAATCTCTCATCTATTCAGTACTTGTTTTGTTCTTCAGTCTTGGCTTCAGTCCAGTCTTTTCACAAAGCGTGGAAAAAAGCAGGGAAATAAAAAGAAGTGCAAAAGCCTACAGCTCCCCAAAAAGAAACCAGGGGCACTCATTATAGAAGGGTACCTCACACTGTGTACTGGGGGCACATGGGCAGGGACAAGGATGAAGAATCCTCCTAGAATGTCACAAAGGATTCCATGCATAAACCACACATGTAGATATGTGTGTGTATGTACACATGCAGAAAACATGTATGTGTGCATATTCATATGCGTATGGAGAAAATGCATACAATTATACATGTATTTTTACTGAACAGTAAACCATACAAGCATCATCGGAACTGCTGTGACAAATGCATACTAATTTACAGAGCCATGCAATAGGTTTTCAGTTTGATAGTGAATGCACAGACATCCCAATGTACAGACTGCTACAGACTCCTCCAGATCAAGGTTTCAGGGCCAGGAACCAAGTTACCCAAGATCAGACTGGAGTTTGCAGCACAGCTAAACCACACCTTAGGAGCACCGTTACCCATTCATCTCAGTATCCCAGGCTGGAAAAACAGCACCACCAGCCCCAGACTCTGCCACACATTGCTCCTAGACCCACTCACAGATTGTTGGGCAGTTGTGTGTCAACTTTTTGAAAAGCCCACTGAATTCAAAAGTCAAAATGTTGATGTAAAAGAAAGCATCAAAATAATGATAGATATGAGGCACTGAAATTCACTGTTTGAAGTTTCAGCACCTTGTAAGTCACTATGACTGTGGCTGTTTCCTCAAGATAGAAAATTCCCATTCCAGTGTAATTAAACTACACTTTGGGAAAGATCCTCGACCAGTTCTGTCATGTAGTGCTGGACTGCCTGTTGAATTGCAAATGTAGCCTCTGTTCACACATAAGACACTAGTCATGAAATCCGCAGTTAAGACACTAACGAAAGGATCCCCAATTAATCACTGTATTCTTTGCAACAGCAGATATCCTCATTAGGAAAGCAGCAGGACATTAACAAGTCCCACACTGAGAGTGTCCAATTAACTCATCGACTAAATATGTGCCAAGCAACTTCTCCAGCCTAGCTTTTCCAGTCCCTTCTTTCCAGCTGCAGAGATTGGGATCCCAGTCATGTCTAAAGTAGTGGTCCTTTCGTGCTTTGCAAAGCCTTTGAGAGCGCTGCTGTAGACAACAAACAACGACTGCTCAAGTGTTCAACGGGTCTTTCACTTGCACCCACAAAAAGCTAAGTGTGCACTCTGCGAGTTCAGCACAATTAAGGAAAAAACTCCACCCCTCTACCTTTATAAACAGAGAATGACTTAACCTGCTAACAAGGAGTGTGGTTGGAGCGCTGTCTGGATCATGGCACGCCTCAATTTTTGCCGATACTCAGTAGTGGGTGATCCTGCATACAAAGTGAGCTCTGAGACAAAGGTGCTATAGGGTGAGTTAAGGACAAAGTAGCAGCTTTCAGCCTGGATTCCCAGATAGGCTGTCAAGTAAAATCCCTTGCCAGGGCAGGATTATTCCCTAGAGTATGCATTTCCAACACTTTGTCTCGCCTAATTTTCTAAGTGTCTCAAGGTTGGAGCCTTTCAGTGTTTCTCGAGAGGAGCCATTCTGTGGCCCGGCAAGTTGTGAAGCTTGGCACAAAGGAGGGCTTGCACAATGGCCAGGGCCCCACTGCAGTCAGTGCAGAAGGGGCGGCTTCTCCAGAAGGAGCAGGGTCCCAGCCTCTGACATGGCCTCCAGTCCTGCTGCCTCAAAACCACCCAGAATATCTTTTGAGCAATCCCTAGTTACATCCCCATTTCTCTTTCTTTCCAAACGTGACATTCACTTGTTTTAAACAGCTGAAAGGCATCATTTCTGCACTTTGTCATGACTCAGAGTAAAATTCATTTAGCATCTACTTTTCTTCATCTGTTCCTTGTATCATTCCCATCCCATTTTATTTCTACTCTCTGGTTTTCAGCATATTTGTAACCATTTCTCTTGCGCTCGGAGCTTCCCAGGTGTAAACACTAAGCATTGCCATTATGTGCCTCCTCTGGAGACCCTCATATTAGTTACTGAAAATGCCCCAGGCATTTTTGATTTCAGCAGTACTACGGACACATCTTCCATATATCTCACTACTACTGATTCCTGAAGTACAATTATCTGCTCTACCTTTCTGCACCAGTTGGAGGTGAAAAGAAAGGAGCTAAGGAACCAGGGAAAGGGAGAAGGAATGTATATATTGAAAAAAAACCCTAAAATTAAAACAAGAGAAAAGCACAAGGCAGAAACAACCACCAAGGCTCTGGCTAAGGTCCTTTCTTTGGTCTGTAAGAAGAACTCTGTGTGGAAAAAACTGCTATGTCAAGTGTGCACTCACTGTCCTGGAAGTGACCAAAGGCGTGCTGCTCAACACAGGACAGAGATCCTCTCATTGCAGCTCATGGACTTGCCCACAGGTTGCAGAAAAAGACCAAGCTTCTCATGCTGAGCCAAAATCACCCAGCCCAAACTGCTTGTTCACAAGTTTATTAGCACAGGGAAGAAACTGAAGACCAGCCACAGCTTTTAAAGTATTTATAAGAACTTAATTCCAGCCATGGTCCTCAGAAACTAATTTTGTGTTCAAGTGTAGTACATACTTCTGCTGCAGACAGAACATCACCAGATTGCAAACACAATCAAAAGCCCATTTTCTTAGTTTAATCTGCCATTAGTAGATTTAAACTGCAGGTTTATAGAGCCAAACAAACTATAACTAAATTTTCATTGCCATTTCAAATGGTTTCCAAGCAAATATCACAGCAACGTTATCAGATCCTCAAGTTCACTAAATCTCAAATTCTCTATGATAAAACAACACACACATGTTTAAAGGAAGACAGTAAATGTATTCCTGAGTAAACTGAGCATCTCCCTGTTTCTGGACCAACAGGGTCCTGAGACATACCCCATCATTTAAAGACCTTTTCACAACCTTAAGAGAGAAGGAAAAAAAGCTCAAGCTCTAGGCTTTTATACATATCAATCAGTATTTAAAGACTAGTATTTAGAGATTTTTAATACATACCAAACACTGATGAATGCATTTATCTCAACCTCAAATATAACCATATAGATATGGTAACCTACTAAGTAACATTTCACAGACTCCCTTCTGTTGCATAACAGAGAAGAAAAAAGTCTTGCTAGTTGCAGCATCCCCCACTTCCGGAGCTGAAGGCGACTCTGCACAGAGGGAGCTCAGCGCCACTGCCCTGCACACATCAGCAACTTGGAAAAGAAGTGGTGGAGGCCTTGTCACGAAAAATCTGTTATTTGAGCTTAAACTTAAAGCGAACAGAAGGTAGCTGTCGGTGTCGCCCAGAGAGAAGCCCGTGTCGCAGGGCTGCGGGCTGGGTGGTGGTGGCCGGCGCGGCACACCTTGGCACAGCCCTCAGGCCGGGAGCGGCCCGGGCCGTGCCCTCGGGGCCCACGGGAAGGCGCGGGGCCGGGCCGGGCCCTCACGGGTGAGCGCGCTCACGGTCAGCGCCATTCAGAGCACAATGCCCGGGGCCGCGCTCCCACAGCACGGGCCGCCCCTGGTCCCCGCTTTTACCATCCTTCATACCGCTGCGATGACAGGCCTGAAAGGCCTTCTGATGGGAAATGTGCTTTGAATTAGCATATTTCCCCCTGCGTACAATGGAGGCATTAAGCTGCTGCGTTTTGCAAGTCCAAACAAAAGCAGCCCAGGCTGTTTTTAGCAGCACTGTTTGAAGTTTTATTCCTCCCCTCCTTCCCGAGTTGCAAGCATATTTAACAAATTTTCACTCCTTCTGTAAAGAAGGAAGCACGAACGATACAATTTTATTATTTGATCGGTTTCAGACTTTAAAGGAAAATGACAATCTTCAAATCGATACTACGAAGAGCAACGCGGTGTCTGTGCACTGCTTCCACCGAGCTGCAGCCCAGGGTCCGCCCCCTGCAGCCAGGGCACCCCCGATGCCTGCCCTCAACACTCACACGGACTCTGTCATCGAGGATTTCAGAACTCGAACACATTCCCCGTAACCCGGCAGAAACGGTCCTGGATTCGAAGCTCAATATTACCCCTGTATCCTGGGCACACTGTTGAAAATACCTATTTTGAAAATGAGAAACTGAACCACTGTGCTGTAAGGAGGAGTAAAAAAAAGCCTTCCACCCATCCTGGAATGGAATTATCCTTTGGTTTAACAGGAGAGCTGAACCTCAGAAGTATAACCTTTATGAAATGGCTTCAACCTAAAAAGTGAATTTCTATTTACCCAGGAAAAGAGGGCAAGAGGAAAGAGATGGAAATGATTCAACACAGAAGAGGAGGAAAAAGCACTCCTGCATCAAACCACCTTTGGACAACAGCTGCCAGGAGAATAAATCTACCTCAGCTCAGTGTGTTTGTCTGTAATTTCTCGTTAACACAGTTGGACCATTAGGAAGCCAGTTTTTCTTAGTAAAGAGGCTACCAGTGGTTTTCTTGGTAAAGAGGCATGTCTACCTTGCTCCTGTATTAAACAGAATTTTCTCTGTGAGGAAGACACTGACAAGATTACCAAGTCAAAATGCTTCTTTGAGGAAGGGTTTGGTGATTTGGGTTTGATTTTTCTTCTTCTTCTTCCCTCTCCCAAAATTTCCACAGTATTTATGTAATCTTCTATATGCAGCACAGCTAAGAAGAAAAATCACACTCCTTAACAACATGAAATTACAGCAGAAAAGCAGAATGCCAATGAGATCCTAGGCAAGCAGCTTGCAAGTGAGGTGGATATAAAAGCCCTTCAGAAAAAAACCTGGGTTGCAGCCTGCAGGAGTCTTGTAGGAGAAACGTCTGCTTTGTTCAGACTCTTCTGTTCTGTTTCAGGAAACTTTCCTGAAGATGAGGATCCATCTCTCCTCCTTGATTTGTTTTGCAGCAATGCTCAAGATACTCAACAGTGTCTGCTGTGCACGAGCACTTTGCTCTCAGCCATCCACTGCCACCCTGCCCCGTGCCAAGCAGCCCACGCAGCACCACGCTCTCTCCCGCAGAGTGCCAGCCCGTGCAGAGCTCCACAGCCTGGCAGGAGAGGCATTTCACTCACTGATTTCCACCACAATGACAGAGCTCCTGGCACTGGCACAGTACGGTGTCCATATGGCAACTGCGCAGCAGCGACTGAGGTCTGACCGTAGACATCCTCCTCCCTTCGGCAGGGATCCTCCCTCCTCACCACATGGTGCTCTGCAACACTGAGCATCTACAGCCCACAGGTCTGACCCCTAGTGACTTACACTCTTCTCTGATACACCAGCTCTGCCAACATGACTCCCAGGAAAGCATTTTCCTAGTCTTCAGTAGCCACAGGTTTACTTTTAATGTGTTTGTTCAGGGACAATAAGGAATCTGGCTGGAGAGGACTACACATTATTTGGCAGTATTTCTCTACCACCACATGAAACTTGCCTTTAAAGGCTGGACATGCATTTTCCCATGCTCTGAGGCATTTCACAGCTTGGTACCAAAATAGTAGACAAGACTGCCACATGTTACCACGGGAAGGTCTAATGTCAAAGCAAAATGAGAGGGGACTTAAGAAGTCCTTCAGAGGCCTTCATTAGGTCATTAACAGATGGGTGACAGTAACAAAGCAGTCTAGGCAGGAGAAAAGAGGAATTAAAGACCAAAATGGAGACTGGTTTTCTCATTCACACTAGCGTGAGAACTTTGCTTTGTAAGCACTCCTTCTGAGATGAGTCCTTTGGAATCAAATGCCACAACGGCTTGACACAGAAAGTGAAATAAAGCAGATCTCAGCTCCATCCACATATAGTTCTCTTTATCTCAAACCATGAGACTTGTGCTACATTTTCTCTGCATTACCCATTTGAGGAGGGCAGTAGTTTTAGTGGGCACCTAATGTCCAGCCAGGGTCAACCCACCACACATGGTAAGAAATATGCCCAGTAAACTCAGCAGTGAGATTTTAGGCTTCTGAGAAGTGAAGGTCTATCAAAAGAAACTTCAGGTAAAACAGTGTCATAACTTTGAATTTAAACTAAGGAAAGAGAAAGCTGAGAAAAAAAGCCCTCCACTTATTTAGAAATACTATGTCTCACCTGCAGAATTTCTCTTCAGCCTCTTGGGGTGTGAAGAAGAAAGGAAGGGAAAGAACTCAGACTAGGGTAAAGCAGTGCCTTTCACATTGCTGACACCCAATAGGACCTGATAACAGCACTCTCCAATCGAGGAAATATTCTCAAATCTTCTTTATTCTTCAGATTCACTGGATTCAGACCAACGATGAATACAGAGCACATGCTGCCATCCGCTGTGGTGTTCTGGCACAGGGCAGCACCCTGCCAACAAAGGCACCACTCTTCCTTTCAAATAGCCCCAGAAAGAGCGCTCTGTGTTCTCATGTGATGAGGCAGGCTTTTACAACTTGGATCACTATGGGGTATTGAACTCTGACAGTATGCTTACTGAGGATTTGCTTGTTTTATCTCAGACCTCAACAGGTATATGTGATATCTAAGCTAAAATAAACCCCCTAATCACATTCATTTTGGCATCATGAGTCACCACCTTGTCGAAACAAGACTACCTTCTCACCTCCACATCAAGTAAGTGCTATTAACTTTTCCAATATCCCACCTAGTGCTGTTTTCTGCTGTGCAAGTGCATGGCATAGAAACATCTCAAAATATGCTTCACGCTTCAGCATTCAGTGAGAAGAGGAAGACACGGAGAATACAGGATATACTATGCCTGCTCCTGTAGACAGAAATAGTTTCTGGCCTTCTATATTAATCTCACAAAAAAAACAAACCCCAAAACTATTGGCACTCACACAAGAGACTGATGTGCTATGAAGCAGGACAAGCTCCACACATTTCCTCTCTGTCCTTTTAACTCAGTCTTACACAACCGATTTCAAGGATCATTACTATTTTTGCTAAACACTGGCCCAATTTGGGGAATCTTGCTGCAGGTATCAAGGCAGGGGTGATTTTCAGTCCTTTCAGGGAATGGTAGAAATTTTCTAGTCTAAATTTTCTGCTCCAAATGCAAGAGTCCCAGAACTTATTCAGACATACAGATGTTAAAGAAAAAAGTACCATGGCTTTCAAGTTTGCCCTTGGAGAGATGATCAGGTTTCATAAAACAGAAAATTCCTTTCAGATCAAGGCTGGAAAGCAGAGAATGCCAAATGCTGAAGAGCTGGGCCACCAGCTACATCATGACCAAGATCAGGAGAGTGATGCAAGTAGGCATAGAGCAGAGTGAGAGAAGTAAATGCCTCCCCACATCATCCTATGCATCCTACTGCATCCTAGCTGGAGTGCACTGGCTGGATAGAGCCCATGATTCTACAGCACTGAAGTTTCCACAGGGATCCTGCATGGTCCCAGCCATGCTGCACAAGCTGATCCCACACTGGGGAGAACAGCCTGTGTTCTGCTACAGAGAGGCTTCCTCACAGAGTTGGACCACTGAATCCAAGAAGCCCAGAAACACTTAAGGGCCTGGATACTTAGAAATTCTTTTCTCCCCAGAAGACACACTCCTCCTTTCTTTCTGCCTATGCTCTATCTGCAGTGTAACATCGCCACAGATGTTGACAGAATTTTCTCTCTCTTCTAAATAGATCAAAAAGAAAAAAAATTATACATATACATATATATATATAAATCCCAACTAAGCCAAGATGAAGCAACTAAGTATGTGGGATGCCTTACAGAATTGAAATGTAATTTTTCCACAGTTTGAATAATCTAATAGTGTGATGCTGATCCATTCTTATAAATATTGTTTAAGACTTTTCCTTCAGGACACAAAATATATACTACCAATACATAGTGGGCTCTACTTTCCACCCCTGCAAGTTGAAGCACTGTTACAGATATGCTCTGTAAATAAGCCCTATGCAGTCCCACAGAAAAAGATTGCACCCCTAAGGCTGAGCAGATACTCAGAACCGCAATGGAGAAGGAAGACAAAAAAGCAGCCATTTGCATCTCAAAATATTTATAACTTCTGTTTCACAAATCACCACTTTCTTTTAAAAAATACTGCTTCTCAGAGCTGGTGTAAGCCCTAAATTCAGAGACATAGGGAAAGAATTTCTATTCTCCTACAGTAAGAATTACAGAAGGAGTTTCTGCCTCCATTTCTTCTTTGGACCGCATTTCAGCCTGAATTTAATCCCTTTGCTATACAAAGCAGTTGAGGTATATGTAAGTGAATGCGATTAAAGACGAAACTATGTTTTTGCTTGGAAACATGCCATTACAACAGTGTTGAAAAAGTAAGTACATAAACTGAATAGACTATCCTTTTGTGTTTGCTGCTGAGGTACTCCACAAACGTAGGATGGGTGTATTATCCTTTTTGATGCCTAGGATCCTTTTTGTGGCCTATAAACTAGGCCACAAAAATTGGTTTCACAAACACTAAAATCACTTTATTGATCTTTCTCAGTATGTGCCTAGATGTCCAGATGGACTCTTAGCTACAGGGGTCAATTAGATACTACAGATAACTTTAAACTTAACAGATTATCTGAACAGAAAATGTTAACAAATAAAATATCGTTCATCTGAGCTACATTTTTAAGGAGCAGAAAAGCTACTTTCAAGTTATGCTCAGATGAATATTTCAGTAATTCTCTGAATTTTTAGCTATTTCTTTCTTTCACATTATTTTTGAAACTTTATAGAAGTTTTCTAAACTCGCCATACTAATTAGGTTCTAATCCAATTCACCAGATGTGGGCAGTCATCAGTACTCTTCACAAGACTCGTGATTAAAAAAAAAATTAAAAAATCAAAGTTGCTTCAGTTCCTCCTTGCAAGGGAGCACTCTTCAGCATTTTGTTCCTAACAATATATCAACCAGGGCCAGAAGTGAGTAGCACAGGTTACATTTCTACATCACACTGAGTTTCTTCTTTTAATAGTTTTTGTATGATTTCCTGTTTATTTATGTTTATGCCTAAATGCAACATCAAAAGCATGAACTATTTTCAGCTCCAACAGCAGTATTTAAATTCTTACCAATTTATTTGATAATGCTCCTTTTTAGAGAGGATTTTACAGAGTGAGAGGCAAATGGAAGTAGAGTTTTAAATGTGATTTGGTTAAGACTCACACAGCAGTTAGGAAATATCCATACAGCAGGGACAATAACTAGCAACTATGGCATTACATTTAAACACTAACATCCAATACTTACTCATTAGCATCCTTCTGGAATTCTGGTCCTTTTAAGAAGTTTCATTCTTTTGCTTTTAAAATAGCTATGATTTTCTAATACATGATATGCCTGAAACCCCCTCTGACAAGCTCTACCAACACAGTCAGATTTTTCCCACTTGCACTTTCACATCATTTCAATGCATGCATTGTCAGCCTCCTCTGCCTCCACCTCTCCTTTCCTACATTATGTGCAACACTCATTTGTTTCAGATTATAAAAAGCACTAGTGAATTCTGAAGCCACTAAAAAGAAGTTGCCGGCATATGGGATCTGTGGGAAATTTGATCCAGTGGGTAAAATAAGACTTAACTTTAGAACTGATAAATAGAAGTTTCAGATATTATTACTATAGAATCAGTTGCAATTTTTCCTTTTACAGTTATGCAGAAAAACTGTGGCCATTGCCCTTGCAGAAAACTGCAAGAAACCTGGTTTTGTTGTTTGTTTTTTTTTTTTAGCGTTGAGACAGATGGCCCTGGCTTCAAATATAGAAGACCTTCCTACACAAAACAGAGGTGCTGGCACATGATACGTGGGTGAAGGATATTCTGGATACTTGCCTGGGAATGTGTGTACCCAAGAGGTGAACTAGCAGGGTAAGAGAGAAAAAAGGAGATAGAAAAAGAAAGCTAAGAAGGAAAAGGGAAGAAGGAAGCACCAAAGCAGCAGGCTTAGAAGGCATGGTGAAACATGTCAGTGACAGAAGAAAATGCAAAAAGCATCACTTTTTGAGCAGATGGGGAGTGCATATGTACCTTTACATGAAGGTTCAGATTACTGCATTGATCACTATTTCTGAATACTAAACAAGGCTTGAGATTAAGAGCAAAGAAATTACTTTAGTTCAGATGCAGGAGGTGGCTCAGACTCCTTCCACCTCCCACATGAGTGGAAAAGGACACTTCCGAGTCCTGCCAGCAGGCAAGGTCATGCCAGACCCTCAGTGGGTTTCACCCCACAGCTGGACCACTTCAGGATCCCTAACTGGAGGCTCTCCCATCCAAGCAGCAACTCCTGGCAGTTCTGCTCTTACTCACAGTCTTCCGCCCCGTTGCCTGTCACAGCCGTGGGCTCACAGTCTTTGTCTCCCTCCTGCATAACTCCTCCTGCTTTTAGCCTGTGCTTAATCCTCCAGGAAACCTCATTCTCCAGAGAAGAAGAGTGCTTCTGTACGTAATCTCCAGACAGCAGCTGTGACCCTGGCACCCAGAAAGGCGATCATTGTGCAGAGCTGTGGTAGCAGGGGTGAACTTCCCCTCTCCCCCCCATCGCTCATTTAAGGGCTGCTGGAAGCACGCTGTTACTTTATGCGTGCACACTGCCAGCACTGATTTTCTCTGGCAGCTGTGGGGTACTTGTCCCTTCACTCTCATGGCAGGCTACCCTCAGAATCTGCACAACCATCTATTTTATTATTTTTTATTCTTCCTTTTAAGGGTTTGAACTCCCCACCTGCCAACAGAAGGAGCACTTGTTTTTTGCATTTGGTCCTTGAGGCTATGGCAGTATTACTGAAAAGTGACTTTGTCCATTTTTAATATCCAAAAATACAGAACAGCTGTGCTTTCTCCAAGTCCTTTTGTATAAGAGTGGCTCTGAGACAATACTAAATTCAAGGCTTCCAAAGCTCAGACCTGAACGGCCTGAAAAATTGCCTTTTTTTTCTTCTTTTATACTAGCTCTCAAGACACACTATACTACCAGCATGTCAGTAATGCAACAGGTGTTATTGTAAGGCAGAAAAATTTGAACAATGTAATTTTTTATGGCAGGCTTATCAGCCTTTTAGTACACTCAGCTTTTATTATTCTGACACAAGGCAAACTTATGTAACAGCACAGTGCGTACTAATTTATGGGATAACAACATGGATGTTGAGTTTGGAACACTGCACTTTTGTTTCAGACTGTGGATATTTCCCATACTCCTAAGAAGGGCATATGCTGTGCAAACACTTTTAAAAGCTCCAAGTGGAATTCAATATATTGAAAGAAGCTAAAGTACTCTGGAGTGATTAACAAACATGCTTCAGCAGAATGGCACAAAAGGATAATTAAGAACTAAACCCACAGAGATACTGAGACAACTAAAATCTCTGCAATTGTTCAGAAAAGCCCACTTGCCCACTGATGGTGTACAGACAAGTGTAAAAGTGGTTCCAGATCACTGCCAAGTAACTACAAACCTTCCCATCCTCTAATGCAAATCCTCACTTTCGGATGATTTAAGGGCTCCCGTACAGAGACAGTGAGGATATATGTGGCCACAAAGCTGAACAATATCCCTTCTCTGACTCTTGCCTAATGTTTCTTCTTCACAGGCAGAAGAGCACTGGAAGCCATCCACCCAGAATGCTGGTCTCTGGCAGAATAAGAGTCAGAAGACAAATGGTATTAGAAAGACAGAGCTGTCTGAAATGGCAAAAATACTAGGGGAAAAACTTCTCAGTTTTCCAAAATTAGCTTGTTTGACTTATCCTTCATCCCAGAGGACAAATACAAAACTCCTCAAGGACAAAGAAATGCCTTTCTCCTATAGCTCAACAGAATTTTTCCAGACTCTGCCTATGTAATCCAAGCCATCATCTCTCCACTGAGATAACACAATTCTGGTGAAAGGTAGATGGTCACCATTAATCTTAGCAAAACGGATCACAGCAAAATTATTTTCTTTCCTCTGGCCTTTCCCAAAGTTTCCTATTCATTCCTTGAAACATTATTGATATCAACGTTCTCTACCAGAAAAGAAGAACAACTAAAAATCACTCTCAGTGCCTTCTCAAAGGCTGAGAGAGATTTTCAGGAGGGATTTTACACTGAACTACTATTTGAACACCTTTAAAACACACCTTCCCTTCCCTCATTGGCTAGAAATATACTTAACAGAGGTACATGCACACACACATTCCTGCTAGCTGTGGCACACATCTTCAGGACTAGTGGACCTGATGATGAAAGACACTTTGCTCCCACAGGCTGGAGAAAAGCTCTTAAGCCGTAACTCCACATAGGTGAGGCATTCCCGCTTATGCCTGCTTCCCTTCTCTCTTTAAAAACAAACACCTGTACACTATCTGCCACCTTAGTGCCCACACACGCCTTTGTTTCCCTGAGTATCCAAACATTTATACTACAGCCCCACCCTTCCAGAGATGAGGTACCCCCAGCCAATCCACATGCTGAGGACCCCATCCCCTAGTGACAAAAGACTGCAGGCAGCAACGTGCCATGAAAATTCACATATTATCGTGTACAATCAGTGAGTATCAGTGCTACTCCAGGCAGTTGGCGTCAGCAGTGCCTTCCTCATCAAGTGCCTTGCAGTGAGTAAGCAGCTCTGGGGCAGATCTGTAATCTCTGCAGATGCTGTTTGCCTGTCTTCATCATGTCTACACAAATGAACATATGGCCTTCTAGCACAAGGCCAGCTTACACAGTCATTAATTAGGTATAATTTCAGCCTGTTCGATGTATCTGATGCAAAAATCTGTCCTCTGGCAGGAGTGCCCTTGTGGTATAGAAGGTTTGTCTCTTTGTGAATTGACTCATCTGATGAGGAAAAGCAACAATTTGCCTGTGAGCAGGGAAATATCTGTTTATTACAAATGCAGGTACAGCAGTGTAAACACACCTGAACTTCCCAGCGGGTTTCTTCTCGCTCTCCCTAGTTCTCACTACAAGTAGAAGATGGGCACTCTCCTCTCTCCCTCCAGCATGTGATACCCAAGATATTCTCCAAAAGCACCACCACAGCTCAGCAAGGCATCACAGTGCCAGTAATTCATTCCTGCTGCCAGGCTCAGAGAGCTAGTCACAAAACTCCTGGGAATGTATATGGAAGCAATCATCCTATATGTAGACACGACTCATGGCTCTATGTACAGAGAAGTAGACTTTGCGAATTGTTGCACTTCACTCATTTTTAAGTGAATAATCAAGAAAAAGGATTAATTAAGGCTGAAAACTCAGAGAAGTTGGTATGAAAAAATACATTTTTGGTAAAAGGTCATAAATTTTTGTTCAGATCTTGCCACATTGCTTCAGTTTCTTACACAGCAGCACAAAACAACACCAGGCACATATACAGCCCCAGACAGGGGAGCTGCTACTCAGAAGTAACCAAAGCACATGATGGCCCAAAGAATGACATCTGAGCCAATCCTGTGCTCTCTTCCTTCATTATGCACAGCACCATGCAGGAGTTTGCAAGGCAGCACTGTTTGCAGAAAAGCATAACAAATTCAAGAAGTTTGTAAGAATTTCCCAATAACATACAAGGTGCAAACTGCCAGTTTATGGGGAGAGAGACCTGACCTACAGGTACAGCGTGGAGTTAGTGGGGGAGAGGACCTTCCATGTGAAATGTGAGGAATCTTCAGCAAAGCTAAGCAGTACAGAAAGAAGTGAGGATTTAACAACAACAGAAAAAGCATTTGAGGGATAGCATCCAATTGACTGATTAGTCTTTGATGGTACTGAACTACTTGTGAATTACTGTAAAATAAATTTTAAATTTCTATTAGTAGTTCTTGATTATACACCAGTTACAGAACAAAGTACCCAATAACAGTGGCCCTTCAAAATATGATAATACCTAGAGGTGCTTTTCTTTTTAGAGGTGAAAACAGATAGTCAGTAAGAACTTTCCTTTGGAAGCTAGCTGGTTCACAGATTTCCCCTTGAATCCTATAATGCTTGAACATGCTTATTTTTGGCTGAGCAAATAAACGTTACTTGAAAGTGCATTGATCCCCACTTTCATGTGAACCTTGGTGGCTTTCCTGAATTTTTTTCCTAGAGATAAAAGTCTCTCAGAGAACTGAACATCCACAAATTATATGTAAATAGGACTGTTATAACAGAAAATTAATCATAACTTCTCTGCAGTGTTTCATTGCAATGGATTATGTTTTAAGACTGACTTCCAGCAGATTCTCAGTACTACCAGGAAACTTAAACACCTATGATATATGAACAATGCTGTGCTTATGTAGTATATTCATCCTTCCTCAGTTCCTGATTTCCAATTGATTAGAATTAACTTAGCAGTTGCTATTTTAATGTAATTCTTCGCTATCACTCTGTGAAATTGAGAATGGCTGAGAGTTACCTCTGTTGACAAGCACTGGTATCTTCCTCACGCCTCTCTTGAGATGAGGCACCTTCAAGCAGGAGCAAGACAGTGCTCAGTGGTCTCTGTACAATCTGGGGCTCCTCACTGTTACCCATTTTAAGTCCATAGACTGCATCATTACTTCTACAAACTGAGCATTCCGGGTTTGTTCGATGTCTTGCCATCTCTATCCCTTTCTCATAAGAAAGTTGAGAAAAGTGATGACAAGAAGCTGGTAATGAAGAATCACTGAACACAGCTGATATTCACTTGGAAGGCTCTAGAGAAAGATTTGGCACCTTGAGACCTTAGCCTGTCCCAATAGGCAGGAGACAAACGACTGCATCAGCCCAACATCGGGTGATACAGTGCTATCTGTATCAGGCCAGGGTGTCACAAGACAGGCAGGGGGACAAGACCAACTGCAGCATCAGAAGGTGACTTTCTTACTGGAATTTAACTGGGGGTAGTATGTCCACACAAAGACCCACCAAGCTAGACTGAGTCTGGTACTACTTCCGGAATCCACAGGACACATGCTCAAGTGGTACTGCAGAGTTACAAAGAAAATGACAAGGTTTGGAGTACAAGAGATTCCAGTTTCCCTCTCAATATTTCCATGGTCTACATTTTGCAGCTTAAACCATGTGAACCTGCTATGAGGGGAGTAAAACCCCCAGGAGGTTGGGTTTGAGAAAAGTGGACACCTAAATCAGCAGGAAGTTAGCATCCATTTAGGTGTAAAGCACAACATTCACATCTGACACTTATGAAAGGGCAGTAGCCCCAAACTGGCACAGTCTAAACAAAGAGAAGAAAGGCTTGCTGGACAAATGGAATGTAAAAGCAGACCAATTTCCCATCTCTAACCTTGGTGAGTCCAGTAGAAGCTATTCTCAAGCAATGATATATAACAGCTTCAAACAATCAGAACTGTCAGCAGAAAGTACTACATGATTTAGTGATCTGCTTCTACAAGTTATCTGAAGAGTGAAACTTAACTGCACGTAAAAGCCCCCAAGTCCTGGTCTTACGCTCTCCACAGGGCACTGATCTGGATTTTTGTCCTGTATTTTCTTTTGTTTCCTCTGGTGCCCAAACAAATGCTCTGCTAGAACAGATTATAATGTGCATCATCCCTTCCTGTGGTGAAAAGACTATGAAGCAAGCCCACATTTCCTTCCACTGCCAAAATCACTTAGATATTCTGGCAACGCAGGACACATTCTTTATGTTATCTGGCAGCTAGTGTCTGACAGCTGTTCAGCAGCCTATCTGAAAAAAACCTGATGGCCTCACTCCAGTTCCTGACAGACTTATTCCAGATCACAAAGCTTCCAGA
The DNA here is from genome assembly GCA_013397075.1 of Rhabdornis inornatus. Classification (NCBI taxonomy): domain Eukaryota; kingdom Metazoa; phylum Chordata; class Aves; order Passeriformes; family Rhabdornithidae; genus Rhabdornis; species Rhabdornis inornatus. The sequence continues at coordinate 468,540 of VWZS01009142.1, forward strand.
TTATTATAGCCCCCAAGACTTCATCCAGTGAGTCCTCCATCATCTCACTGTCTTCTACCCTTCCTACAAGGATATGACATTTCTTCTGGAGAAAGACAGCTAATCTGGTATCTTGAAAGAATTGGCCAGATGAGGAACCTACTAAATTTATGGCTTAGTTCTTTCATAGATGAATCATCAGCATAATAAAGAGCATTACTTCTTAGTAGCATGCAGTTTGTGTTTCAGCTTCCAGACATCGGAACTTGTTATGCCACTGCCTTGTGGATTCAAACTCCGTCCACTGGTAGAAATATTCCCCCACACACAGATTGACCTGCTCTTGGATCATAGCAAAACCTCACTCCCTCACAACTTTTCTACAAGTACTGTTCTCCTTGCAACTCACGTGAATCAAACCCTTCCACACAGTACTGAATCTTCATCACTCCTGCAACTGGGGATCAGCTGTGTTCCTTCCTCGAGTGCTCTACACCAAGAGCTCACCTTCCATTGTCCATCACAAACTGTATGGGCCTCAAACTGCAATTTATTCCTCTCTTGGATTGTGACTTACATTTGGGTTCTAGATACAATCCTCTTTTCAACTGTATCGATACTCTATCTTCATCACCTACAGCTGGTTAAATTAATTAAAAAACAGATTATCTTTCTCCTCTATCCATGCACCGCTTCCTCCACTTCATCATCTACTTGAAGCTCATTGGATTTTTATGAAGACATTTTATGTCGTGTATAATTTATCCACAATAACATTTCTTTACTGTTTAAATGGTGTGACCATAATTTTCTTGTGTATTTTTTCCCTTATTGGTTAATAAGAATGTAACAGTCACCCTTAATTAGACTGGTTGGACTATGCAGCTTGGGTACTTCATGAACAGCAACTATTAAAGGATTTACTTTATCACTTCTAAGGGTGGTAGGAGATACAAAAAAAAAAAATCCAGGGATTTCTTTTTGAGTCACAGCTAACAGCCACAAAGACTTTCATCTCAGCTCTGCAGTATGACAGTCTTAAATAGCTTCTGCAACTTTATATAGTGTAGAAGATACATCTCAACACCATTTGTCTGAGATTTCAGAAAAAAAAATATTTGTCAGATTTATCTGAAAATGAAATGCTTTGTCTTTCATGAACACTATGTAGTGCTTCCTGAGGTCTGTACTCCCCCTTGTCACCAACCACCTTAGAAAATAAGCATTAAGGACACCAATATGAGGAATACAACCAGAAATTAAATTGTCTTACCTATCTCTTTCCAGCCTAGACCACACACCTCATTGATACAGAATTTCTTTGATATTTATAGCTCAGAACTTCTATGGACCTGCAACAGGATAGCACTGACACATCCATGTTAAAAACTAAGATAACCTGTATTAATGAATTGCTTCTGAATAGCAAGAAAAGGAAACATAGAACAGAGAATACAACATTTTCTGGAAACCATAATGACTTTCTGCAAATATTTAAACACTTAATGCTAAGGAATTTTCCCTTTTTGACCTATTGGGTTAGGAAGTAATACGTAATACATGCCTTTTGATCATCTTGAATCTCTCCAGCAACAGGCAATCAATAGCCTTTCCAACAACCACAGAGTAATCAAAAAGATTACAGAGGATTAAAAATGAAGACCCTTGATACTTTAAATGTTTAGTTTAAGTCATGTGGAAATTTAACATTTAAACATGTTTTGAAGCACATACTTACTTGGAAAAAGTCCTTAAGTTTTGCTGGGAGAAGATGTGTTAGAAAGCGCTGCTATTTGTTTTTCCCAGCATACAGGGACTAGTGGTATGAGACAGGATTCTTCTACATTGGTCCTGGCAAAGGGTCTGTGTTAGGGAAAGTAAAGCTATACAGTACTTTAAACTTACTGTTTCCATTCACCAACACATTTTTATGTGCATAATGAAAATCAAGGCTGGGCATACTTGTTCAGAGATAGTGACAACATGACATTCCTCACAAAGTGGCCAAGGAGTACTGTACACAGCCACCCCATCGATCCATGGCTGCAGGATAATATCCTGAACGAGCAGCAGCCGGCTGCACTGGACTCCTGACTCCAGCTGCTCACCAGCTACCTGCTGCTGGAGACTTCTCACTTCTACCAATACCACCCCCACTCCATTCCTCCACAGTTGTCAGCAATCATGCAGAAAATACACTTGTATAATAGAACAGAAAATTAATCCAATAGCACAGATATTGCACATATAAAGCAGATTGATATCACAGAATAATTTAGGTTTTAGGGATTCCTGGTAGTTTCCAGCTCAATGCCCAGGCCAAAGCAGGGTCAGTTACAGCAGATTACTCATGGCTTTGTCCAGTTCTGCATTGAGTATCTCTAAGGACATTCTCAGCCTCCATGGACAATGTCTTCCAATGGTTAACCACTCTCACAGGGAAAAGAAAATATTTCCTTGGATCTCGCTGGCAAGTCTTGTGTTCTGGCTTGAGGAGATGTTTTTTCATCCTAAAACTATATATCTCCAAGACGAACCTGGCATCTTCTTCAAACTCTTCCAATTAGGGCATGAAAGATTATCCACAAAAACCCAACAAACAAACAAACAAACACAAACAAAACCAACCAACAACAAACTTGTTTTCTTTCCCTTATTTAAACCATTTCAGCCAAATCTGAAACTGATACACTCTTTAAAGCATTTGCAATCACACATTTTTTATGGAGGAGTGGAAAACACTTTGGGAAAAAAAATCTTTAAGAAGATGTACAGAAAGCCTGTTGAAGATCTTATTCTGCATATTCACCAATTTCAAAAGAAAACTGACTACTCTGTATTAAAAAGAAAAGAACAGAAAAATTTCCTTTGTTAGTGCCAAAATCTTCAAGTCTTAAAAAAAAAAAATCAAGGAAATCACATCCTGTAGTTCTAAAAGCTGCTGCAAGAATCAACACAGTATTTTTTCTCCCAGGAAGAAGAAACTTAGTTTCCCATCAGATGATCACGACTGAAACAATTCATCCGCATTGTGATTAAATTAAACTTTTAAAATGTACTCAAAAGCTACATTCATTGCTGTAAGGAAGAATGACCTCCCTCATAATGAACTCTGAGACTAGCAGCCAGCTTACAGAGGTTTTATAATGGCCAGTTTTGGCTTCAGAGTAACTGGTAGCTTCATTTTGCATGTTGCATAGCAGATTTGAGGGCCTGCTGAGGTATTGAAGAATTGGATGCAAAAGTCTGCACTGAGGCTAGAATATGTTCTTTTTATATTAAATATACTATACACCTGAAATTTAGCTTTTATTTTAATTCTGTGTTTTGATAAGCACTAGAATTGGATTACTTAAGGCAATTTCAAATGCTATGTTTTAAATAACTGAGAAGATGTTTTAAATGAATGAGAAGAAAGCTCTTGATGTACTAAAGAACATGAGCTGGATCACAGGATGGGCAACGCTCCTGAATGCAGTTTGCCTACTAAGATCCTAATCCATGTAAGACATCCTATCTGCACCAGAAGATAATAACTTATGAAGGAAAACTGAAGAAAAGCTAGGGTGATGAACAACAGGACCAGAGGGTTGGACAGAATGGTTCCTGCAGAACAGACCTGTCATGAAAGGTGCACCCCACCATTGTACATCATACAACTAAATGTTAAGAATGGCTTTTCCTATAGATGGATTCACAATTGGCAAAGTTGAGATAGTAGTTTGCTGGTGAAAGATGTCTCTGAACCACACCTTTTGGGGTCAACACCAAACTAATGATCCTATTCCAGAGACCTCATTTTATCTTAATCACCAAGAAGGCATTCCATTAGTCAAAGAACCATCTAACAAACAAGAGTTTTGCTTGTATTCTAACACCCAATGTTTAATTTTGCAGGACTCCTGGCTAGAACAATCTAATTAACCAAAAAAATGAGTCAACTGGGAGTGGGGATGGCTGGAAGTATTCACAGTGGCCTGTACAGTTTCCTTACATTTTTCTGCAGCACATACACATTATCGTCAGAGGTGCAGTGGTGGCACAGGAGGACATGCACAAATTAGATTCTCTCTAGTTTGTGTCTTTATTAACCACAAGCCAAGTCAGAAGGAAAGAGATGCAAGAACAAGCTGTACAAATTGGTTTCATCTGAAATGAAAGGTGAAACACCACAATTTCACTGCAGTCCCCATGAAACCAAATCTGCTTAGATGAGTCTGATTTGATGCCCCTCATTCTTGCCTGAGCTTTCTCTACAGGCATATCCAGCAACATGGATTGTCACAGCCCTTCAGGCATGACAGTCTCCCCTCCACTTGCCTGTATCTGCATCTGTGTTACTACTTTTTTGTAGCACAGTAATGGAGATACACAAAACATTTACCATCTTCTTTCCTCTGTAATTTAAATCTACTTTCTGGCTGCAGAAGCAGGTGCATGTTAAACACATAAGCACCATAAAAGCTCTAAGACTTAGGCATGATGAACTCGAAGGAAGAATGTGATTCTGCACTAGCATAAAGCACAGTATGCAATTACAAAGACTACAAATATTTTATGTAGAAGATTTATTGGCAAACCTCCACAGGGTCTGTAATCCCTAGCACAATTTCCTGTGCTCTTATTAGAGGAAGATAACCTTTTGGCAATTGTTTGTATAAGATGACAATAATTGCTCATGATAAAGAGCCTAATTAGTGGAAGATAAAGTGTTACATTAAAGGAAGTGACAGCAAAATAGATTCTGTATCATTCTCATTTTTTAATAGTTGATAAAACTAAAAAAAGTCTTGTAATTGAAAAGAGCACAAGAAAATATTTGACAAAACAGAGGATGGGGATTGCAAAAACACTTTCCAGAGAGCTGCAGATAGCTGGACAGCACATTTGACTTTCCCTTGTGTTGTTTGTGGGTTTCTTATTGGAAATGGGGGCAACTGTGATATTCACAGACTTCTAATGCAATGTTGCAATGGAGTCCTTTGTTACCGTGTGACTGGGACACTGCATGACCACGTGCTTTGCTTTACTGAGAAAAGAAGCCTGAGGAATTTTAATCAAACACAATCACAACACAAAATACAGCGTGACCAAAAGTAATCTATGACATCTTGTCTTAGACAAACGCCCTCCTAAAAATTTAGCAGTTTCTAGCCTTGGTCAAAAGAAACCCCAGGTTCTAAAGCATGTGATAAACTGAGAGGCACAGAAATATGAGGATTATGAAGCATGAAGGCAAGGATAGGCAACAACAGCTCCATGCCTGTAGGTGCTCTGAGTTGCCACAGCAACAGAGATAGGCTGGAGGAGGCAGGAAGCAGCAAGGAGGTATCTAGGACCGCATTGCACCCCCCATCCTGCCGCTTATACACACCACTAAGTGTTGGCAGCTCCAAGACACCTAAATTGCAGAGAGAAGACCACCAGGAAATATGCAGACAGACCCCAAAAATATCCACCCAATATTAAGTGGACTTCACACTGGTTTGAGTTCTGCAAGTACCAGCTCCTGGACTGATTTCTAGACACTCAATCTGCCAAAAGAAAAACAGAGGCTTAAGAAACGGCACAGAACAGCACACTTCAGCCAGCAGTTAAGTGCTGATCCCAGCTCTCCTTAGGTCGAGCATTTCCTACCAAACCATACCAGTTTCCACACAGGTACTGTGAAGAGCACACTCACCCTGGAGGAGAAGCAGCTCTCCCCTCAACAACAAAGACCAAGACAGATGCTTTAAACATAAGCATCTACCAGGAAGCCAGAGATGGAACACAAAGTCACAGCTTGCCCCTTTCTGGCCTGCCCCTTAATTACATGTCAACAGCACACACTAACAAAACACTTAGAGCTCAGTTCCTTTTCAGCTACTTGCAACTGCTGCTCCAGGGTAGAAAAACAGCGTCAAGCCAATCTGTGTTTGGAAGCAGAAGACCTAGGTTTAAAGAAAAACATGCAATCACATTGTTCATCTGGCTGAGGGGAAAAATTTAAGAAGAAAAACTCTTTTCAAAGCAAGAAGGAAAGTGAAGAACAGCAAAAGGCTAACTTATCCCAGAACAGGAGATGACGTGTAAGAGCTCCCCACAGCTGATGACTACCAGCACGGCTGGCAAAGAGAGTGCAACTGGGAAACATGGGAAAGCAACAAACTTCAGGAAAGTGAAGTCATAATGATGCAGCTGAGCTCTATTTTTCATTATTTAGATCCTGAATTGGCAAGGTGCAAAAGTGCAAGAACAGAACTTGGACACTCAGGTCAGGGATGTGCATACGCTTCAGCAGTGTAGTTTATGCAACACTTAATCACAAATAGAAATACCGCCACATTCACTACAACAGTTACCTGGTTGACCAGAAAAATCCACATGGGTATGCCTAGGAGTAGAAGATGCAGACCAAGTCCCTTCCTGGGTCCCCCTAAGAAGAGGCTCACCTGGCTGCCCTGAAGTGCCCATCACCCTGTGTCTAAGCAGGAGGGTGCTGCTTCCCCAGCACTGCCACCACAGCCCCACGGGCACCAGGAGCTCAGACTGAAGCAGCTGAGCAGAGCGTAACAACCATCTGAGTGCGGGACGTGGCCAGTGTGCAAGGTCCACATCTGCCTCTGCCCAAAGGGAATAAGCATTTCATGGAAGCATTGTCTCCAGATGTAAAACTAGCTTCTAAAGCCAAAGAGAACCCGGAAATGTATCTCTCAGCTTGGCCTGGCCTCAGAGCCTAATGCGAGACACTCGTGGCAAACCTGGGCTCCTGCCAGCAGCAGCTTGAACATGGAGCTTTTTCCCCCCTTTAGATAGCAGCAGGCTTGAGGTTTACATTCATGATCCTAAGCACACACAGACACAAAAAAGGAACAAGGAAACCAACCTAGTTAAGGAAGGTGGTAGAAAGAACTGGAATCCCATCTCTCCTCCTGTATGGAGTCACCAGGTCTTTCAGAAAACAAAACTGGTAATCTAATGCAACATGCAAGCCTTGAGACAACACTTGTATTGAGCACATACACAGAAATAATGCTCTCAAAGGGCCAAACCCAAGCCCTGCTGAAGCCCAGGTGCATCCTGTAGGGCTACTAAAAGCTCATTTTGCAAACTTGTGAAAAACTTCCAAGCTCTATCAAGATTTTGATCTACAACAAACAAAATAAATCCTGCTCATCTCTGTGTGTCAGTAAGGGCAGCCAGTCATATAAAGCACAATATTGTGTATATGGACAGCTAATTTTTATTCAGCTGCTTTCCTCCAACTACATACATTTTTTTGTTCATTGGCAACCATCCAGAAAACAAGTCATAGATGAGCCCTTTTACTAGAAATCACATGAACAAGTTACTTCTGAAATACAGGATAAACATTTCAAGGCTGGTTATAGCACATGTGTACGCTGTGTGGAGAAATCATTTGTTCAGGGACTGACCAGAAGTGGTAAGTAATACCTATGCACCACTGAGCTGTACTGAGCACTTTTCAATCCCCCAGTTTTCCTCTCTTCCAGCCAAGAATCTGTTCAGAGCAATTCACTGACAGGGATCTCAGTTGAAGACGCTCTCTCCTCTTTGTAGTGCATCCTTAAGCACTACCCTTGAATCACACTCTCTAAAAGGCTTTGCCAGCTCAGAGGCAAACCAGGCAGCACAGGACAGTGACATCCTCAGCCTGCATATGACATCAGCTGAGTAACATGTGGCCCCAATGTGGAAAGCCAGTAGTGCAGAAATTATTTGCACCGTCTCTCCTGTGCACCTTGCAATTTGGTGCAACCCTTGTTGTGCAACCCTTGCAAGCTGGGCTCCTGTGAATGCACCTCCACTGGCAGGAACTTTGAAACAAAGCTAAAGGAAGTTGCAGAGATGGTTTCACAAGCCCTGCTTGCCTGATTGGAAACACAAGGATATTTTTCTTAGCAACTGACATCTCAAGAGCCTCACTGCTTTCTGAAGTACAAAGTACGTGTGCAGGGAAATTCGAGGTATCTTATATGACCTTCATGTCTCTCATAATCATACCAGGGAAAAAAAAATGCATCAGCCCATGGAACATCAGGTGTCCTTTTTCTGATTAAGATGGGATGTCTGCTTTGCTTTCTTTTAACAACTGAAAAATCATCTTTCTAAGCAATTGGGAAAAACCCATTTTTTTCAGTCTTTTATCCTCGTCTCTTGTGTCTTTAGTCTGTAAAGTGTTAAAGCAATGTCAGGTAAGTCATGGAAGTATTAAATCCATTGCTATCCCCAACCCAAAACAGTTGACTGAGCTCAGCTCTACTCCTCAGAAACTTTAAACCAGCATTTTAAATTAACATGAATCATCATAATTTATACTGTGCTATTTGTCACAAACACTACCACATCTCATTTTGAAACATTGCTCTGTAAACTGCAAGTGGTTCAATGAAGAGTATTTTACATGCACAACTCCCAGTCTTTGATTAACACTTAATGACCATACTCCTCCACTGTTCATATACTGTGTGTGAGGGAATGCCTGTCATAACATGGTCCACACTTCAAGCAAAGCATAAAAAAAATAGCTGTAAATTTAAATTATGTTCTAACTGTGCCATTTAAGATGGGTTGTTTATGAGTCTTCACTGAAGAAATAGGCCATGGTTTTAAATACTGAAAAAAACAGAAAGATCCGCTTAAGAAACATATTTGCTGTATTTTAAGGTCAGCATTTAAATATCTGCATCTGGTAAACATTTTATTTCCATGGTACAGCATACAAAACACTAAAGACAGATCCAGTTGCTATTTTAATTCACTTCAGGGCTTTAAAATATGGCCCAATTTCGACACAATAATATGTAGTCACATTCGTTAAGAAAATCATTAGCAATGCTAAGGAAGTATATCTATGGCTCTAAAGCAGTAGTTGAAACTCTTCAAAGCAGGTGAAACATGTAATACAGTGAGCTGTTTATCCTTACAAAAATTATTATAGAAATCTATAATATTACATAAAATTATTATATTAATCTGTAACATTTTTCAGTAGCTACCATACAACCTAGCCACCTTGATACCTGAGTCAGACTTTTTACTTATGCCACCATGATCTATTGCCTTCATCACTACAATATTCCACTCTTCTGGAGATGACAGCGAGTACAGTTGCAGTCTTGCAAATCCTTTGACTTACTCCAGCGGGGGCTGGGACTCCCACAGACAGTGGGTGAGTGATACCTCCACCTCGGGTACTCTCAGCATTACTTCAGAAGACCAAGCAACTCAGGAAGCGGAAGAGTGGCAGGAATGTGCACTAGCAGGGACTGAGAAGTTAGGTTGCTGGGAGATCACTGAGTGCTATTCACACTTGCTCTTGTCCCTGCTGTTCCTCACCAGGCGCCCCAAGCCAGCTGATGCTGCACGAACCGCATAGCCTGAGCTGGCAACAGCACAGGGTGCGCTGGGTCGAGAGCTGCACCTGCTCAGAGGCAAACAGGGGTGTGAGAGGCCTTTGCACACACACACCTGGGGGGCTGAAACACCTTGGCAGCCTTGTGTTGGACATCTGCTTGTTAAAACCATCAGGAAGACATGTCACTGTTCAGCCATTTGTTCCTCAAGTTAGGAGAGAAGGAGGTGAGCTATCTTCACTTTCCTTACATTAACTTAGCACTTTTATAATGCAGCAAGTCAATACAGGACACAGAACATTACCATGTGCAAATGTGGCTCACACTGTTGAGTAATACTGCTATTTTAAACCCTCTGCTGCTAAGCAACACTGACAGTATGGTTAGAACATTTTGGAAATACCGAATGCTTCAATTCTTCCCCCCTACACACGTGTAAAAAAGCTGCTCCCGCACTGCACATATATCCAGAAGCTATTCAAAGATGGGGGCCTCAGTTTTTGTCAGGTTAATTCTCCTCAGCATTGCAAGGATCCCGGTCACATTTGTGCAGAATCAGCCTCTTAAGAGACAAACAAATGTGGCCTCTTGGTTTGTATTTAAGCATCCCAAAGGCACCATTCCTGGAAAGCTCAGACATCAGCTTCTTATACTGGGTACTCACAGCTAACAAGGAAATAGAAAGAAAATTATCAGTTCCCTTAATTCGAGAACAATGCCCAAGGCTGAGATCCTCTCCAAATATCATACTTACCTGAACTGTCTGAAACATGGCAGGTTATGTCCCTTCCTGTAAGAGCTAGAAGGGTAGTTGTGACAAGCACTACAATCCAAACTGTAGTTGCTGACAGTTAACGTGAAAAATTTCCAGTGTTTGCAGAGCAACAAGGACAGAAGAGAGCATGGAGAAAGCACAGCATTTAATGTCTTAAGAGGAAGACTTGATGAAAGACTTCTGTGAAACTGCATTTACTACACTGAAGAACACTTATTTTAAACCTTTCTATTTACTTACACTTCAGTAAGAGAAGGGCTGAGACCGAGCTTGGAAGTCTCCCGCCCAGGGGCTGCCAGCATCTGGTCCCTTTAAACCGATCTCACTTTGTGGAGGAATTTTGCATTTTTCTGTACCAAGCAAGCACTGTAAAATGGCCCATTAATTGTGTTTCCTTTTGGATAGATTGTTTCACAAGGCTTGACTGTGTTTTCTCAGGCAGAAGTGTATCTCTGAGATACAACTGGTTGAGAAATGCTGCCCAATTCTGATAGACTATACTTAAAACTTTTCATAAGCTTACTCCTCTCATTGTTATTCTAATTTATTCCAGAGTACTTCATTCTGCCACAGACACTAGCGAGGTTACAAATACTCAAGTCTCTTCAGCTATTAATTCTATTGCATTTTTCACTTCATTGTATATTTACCCGTCTATTAACCTACATGGATGATTTCATAGCTAATCATTTCTACTAACATCCTTTCAGACACTTGTGACTTCAACCCTGAAGATGTAGGTGGTTGGAAAGACTTGCTTGTCTTCCTCCTCCCTCCTGTGATCTAAAATTAAAATGATGTGACCAGGACAACGTATCTCATATCCTATACTTCTCTGACAGACAGCACAGGTCTAGACCCAATTTCCACACAAAGAAGTCAATCACTGAAGAACAGCAAGGCAAAGCGTCTCTTAAGTAAGTATATTACAGCCTCCCGGGGAGAGAGCAAGTGAAGACAGATGTAGAATACACATTTGGGTATCAAATAGGTACCGTTCAGTAAGATGCTTTGGAAAAAAAATTAATTGCTTATCATCCAGTTGACTATTTTCTACTGGAACAGACCCTAATTCAGTCAGATGAGAACCGCAGTAGTGGATGATAATGCAGCAGCTGAAAGAGGCGGTCTTACTTACAGAAAAAGCATTTAGAATAGAGTCTCTTTGGACCATTCTCTGCTTATTCCCAAATAAGATCCAGCACTTTCTGCAATCATCAGGAGCTGGTAATGCTAATCCCATCATATATGCCTCCTCTGATCTGTAAGACAACTGTCTCAATGATCAAATGCTGTAGAAGAAAACACTGTTCAAGCACAGCGGCCCTCAACCTGCAGTATTTAAAAGCCCTCTGCAGCTATCGAAAGGCAACTCCTTTTTCTCATTTCATCACGACAAACTGCAAAACAAGAGACTACAGCATGACTAATGAATCCCTCAATTCCCATCTGCCAACACAAGTCAGTCAGTGCTTCACCCGCTCGCCCCCAACCCTTTGCTCTCTGGAGCATCTGTTGAGCCCTGCACCTGATCTGCCTCAAAACAGGATGGCAGCACACACCACACAGCCAAATCTTCCTGGCAGGGCACTGGTCACTCGCCCTTGCTTATACTGGTAGACAAAAGGATATTTCTGATAGCTTTCTCTTCTCATGTTCCGTTGTCAAGTTTCATTGGCTGTAAATCACAAAGACTGCAAAGAGTTCATCTTCATTTCCACGTCCAATATTAAGTTTTACCTTCAGGATGGCTAGGTATGAGACAGACACAGATCATTAGCTGGTATGTAATCTAATGATTTGCTTGCCATTTTTCTGTTTTCATTAGAAATTCCTTTTTTTACATTCAAACCCTCAATGTTTTAAAAAAAAAAAAAGCAGCTTCTTTCCTGAAGCATTTCCTGCCAAATTTAAGGATGAAAAATTGAGCAAATAATTTAGATATGCTTAAAACAATGTACCCTCACAGTCCAAACTACTGAAAGGGGAAGACAGAGTGGGAGTGATGCAGCTTATTCTCCTCTGCCTATTTCAGTTGTCACTCAAGGACCTGATTTGTGAGCCCAGTAAGTCAAAATGATCCTCAGTTCCTCTGTTCCCTCTCCCTTTTTCTAGTTTGTTAGCAGTGAGTCACACCAAATCTGAAATCAAACACTGCTACAGTTTTGCTGACAGTTTTGAACCCAGAGCACAGATACTCAATAACAGCAGGATGAAAATGGACTGAAGGTACCAAGAAGGGGAATCCACAGCCATTTTGATGCAAGTTTGCTCCACCTGGTGAAATGCAAAAACGGAATCGATCTGCCCACCCTGCAGCTCTGCTGTGAGGGCATTCTTGTTCTGCAGAGAAGCAGCCATATGTTGTCAGCTGTCACGATCAGCAAAGGTATTACTGCATTAGCACCTACAGTGCTCAATTAGGGAAAAAGCCTCCTGCTGTGCCAGGCAAAAAAAGCAGACTGCTGTCATCCTAGACTGAATCCTCTGCGATACAGATAAGTGGAGCTGAACAAACGAAAAAAAAAAAAAAAGAAAAAAAAAAGACACCAAACCAAAACAAAACAAAAAAAAAACGAAAAAAAAAAACAAACCACAAAAACAAAAACAAAAACCAAACCCAACAAACCCAAAAAAACCCAAACCAAATAGAATGGGAGGGAATATCTCTTGACTACTAAAAGGACAGAGCAATAGTGAAACCAGGGCACGTTTTATCAAAATCTGAGACTTCAGATGTTTGAGATCATGGCCTGATAGGGAATGGGTTATTTAGCTAAATATCAACTTTACAGACAGGGAACTCTTTCCGCATACACTTGGCACCCTTATGAAGGACCAGAAAGTCTGCACACACAAGAAAAAAAGCCCAATCAAGTCAACAGAATTGTCTGAGTAGCAATCCAGCTCATGTCAGAATGCCTTGTTTCACAGAATATTCTAAGTTAGAAGGGACCCACATGGATCATCGCAGTCCAGCTGATAGCCCTGCACAAGACAGCCCCAAGAATCACATCCTGAGACTGTGATGCCTGAGAGCATTGTCCAAGCGATTCGTGTGCTCTGTCACGCTTGGTGCTGTGACCACTTCCTGGGGGAGCCCATTCCAGTGCTCAGTCACTCTCTGAATGAAAAACATTTTTCTAGTATCCAACCCAAACCTCCCCGACACAGCTTTGTGTCATTCTCTTGGGTCCTGTCACTGGACAACAGAGATTGGTTGCCTGCCCCTCTGCTTCCCCTTGTGAGGAAGATGTAGACTTCTCTGAATTTCCTCTTCTCCAGGCTGATCAGACTAAGTGACCTTAGCCATCCTGCATACAGCTCTTCCTCCAGACCCTTCACTATGCATAAAAAATATGCATTGTTCATGTTCATAAAAAAGGAGAAACAGTGCTTTTGGGAATGTACTTAGTAACAATCCAGCAGCAAGTTAGCTTAGAGAAGGCAAAATTTGGCATTGTACTACCATAAATCCCACTAGTGCATGCACAGGATACAACAATTAGGAAAGGGATTGTTTTTTCTATTCATCACTTCTTGTTCACACTGATGCAAAGAACTTGTTGGTGAGAAAATGGTGCTAATAATGCCAAAGTTGTGGATTTGATCCCTGTTGGGCTATTCATTTAAGAGCTGGACTTGATGATTCTTGTAGGTCTCTTCCAACTTGGGATATTCTGTTATTCTGTGAAATAAGAAGTGACTGCCCAATGCTGGCACAGAAAAAGTCAACGGGAACACACCAGTCATACTGTCATGAAGGTACAAAGGACAAGCAAAAGACAATGGCAGTCATTCATTTTCTAAAATGACGTGTTGCTGCAAGACTTTTGGGCAGTGCTTCCCTCAACAGAATGCAGCAAATATGATTGAATATCCATCCCTCGCCTCTTTCACTTGATTTCCCAAACAGAACAAACAACAAATGTTAGGCAGCGTCATCCATCCTCCAAAAACTCTTCCAAAAGCACCTGGTTACAGAGAACAATGCCTGGACTCTGAATTTCTGATGCATCGTAACCAAATCACAGAAAAAAAACGATATTCTTCCTATGAAATTGGGAACAATTTGTTTCCATAGCAGCAAAGACAGTGATGAGCAACTCAGGCAAACAGCTTGAGAATTATTAGGAACACAATGTGGATCAGATGATTTACATACAACATAAATAGTGCAGAAGGTGACAAGAACAAGCAATAGCCTTTGAAGTATGAGAATTATACAGCCAATCATCAGATCTAGACTTGTCTCTTTCCCTTTCATCCCTGCACAGAGTCAGGAGAAAACTGTCAGCACAGATGGATAAACAGCACTGCAGGAGATAGGATGGCACCTCTGAGTCATAACTGTAATCCCAAAGCACCCTTGCAACAGCCAATATCTGCATGAGAACAACAGCAATTTTAACAGTTTTCAAAATCAGGCGTAGTAACCCTTGTTTAATCTATGCTCTGCAACACCGTCAGCTGTTATCTGAAACAGTCTGACAGACATTGTACTGATCTGTTTGTGGAAGATGCACATCAAAACCAACATCCATTCTAAGCTCCTTTTCACCAGTGAAACAAGTGTTATCCACCCTCAGCTTTGAGGGGACTGACACTTAAGTTCAACATGACACAAACCCATGAGGTGAACCCAAGTCAGGCTCCCAGTCATTCGTCTTTAGCACAGAATTTCACATCCTCCCTCCCCCAGTTTGCTCATAAATGCCTAAAGTTATTAGAGGATCCCATTTTAATATTGTTGTGTCTTGACTCTTTAAAACCTTGAACTAGAATTTCAGTAATTTCGGTTAAAAAACTAACTGAACCAAACGCATGGGCTGTCAACCAGCTGCAACAGTTTCTGAAACAGGACATTTGCTAAAGAAAAAATAGAATTCCACAACACTTACAGCACAAAAAGTTACATATCAGCTAAACACTTCTACACGGTGATAAAATTAAACTCTGTAAAGTTTTTCTACATTAATTCATTTCATTTTGTTTATCATTAATGCTGAAAATTGCTAACAGGCACATTTTGAGAGCAATATTGCTAAAGCCATTATGACACTGCAACCTTGAAGGCACCTTGAAGACTGAGTAGCATTGCAGCTATGCCAGGGCTAATCCACTTAAGAAAATCAAGATGAAATTCCTCACTTGACATTTCTGAGAACAAGGTGACAAAGTTTTAACAAATCCGTCATTGAAGGTAAAGTTTTCATGGAGATTATATCCAGCCTGCAGTACAGATTGTATCCACACAGCCTGATGCAAGCACCTAACTAAAAAAATTAGGTGCAGCAAATGGGAGGACAAAATTATTTTATTTTCTGTGGAGCAACAAAACATTCTGCTCTCCCTTTCAGGTTTCTCAACACCACAGTACACAGCAAGAAACCTCCCTTTTAACTAATAAGCATTGGGCCTGAGACAAGCTTTGAAAGAAGCTAGACCTGGTATCTTCCTCTTTGGGGAATTATCTCTTGCAACCATCAACTAGTCTTGAAATAATAGCATGGGAAAATAAGCACTATGAGAGTCCATCTATCCCCTAGGAAATAAACATGTCCATATGTATACACAGAAAAAACATCTATAGCATGATGTTTGTGGGAACATGGGAAGAGGAATTTCATGTTGCTTAAAAACCTAAGTAATGATGCCCAGCTGTGTCTGAGCAATAACCTGGTATTCTGAACTCAGTGACAAAAGCAGATGTTAGAAAGTGAATCTGACCATTTTTTGCATCTCTTTCCCCTTGTACTCCCTGAGGGTTTGGAATTGGGATATTAAAGTTGTTAATGGGTACTTGGAACATATATCACTGAAATTTTCCCAGAAATCCTGAATCCTTTGCTACTTTATCTAAATTACAGCCTTTCAAAATTAACCCTCACCATGACAGCTCTTACAGAGCTTGAACTGCCACGCACAAGTTTCAGTGACACAAAAAAGCCCCAAAACAAGACACAGACAGGTATATGCAATTCATTCCTATCTATAATGAATTTTTCTTTTGTTATCTCTGTCTTTCAAAGGGAGAAGAGTCCTTTAAGTTAATTCAACTCCTGTTTGCTCATTTGGAAGAGCTTGATGTTGAATTCTATTAAAAATTACTGAAGCCAAGCCAATGTGCACTGGGGATCTTGGCAGAAGAACGCAGGCGCATCTCTTTTCCTGTCTAAATGGCATGAAAGCCCTTTCCAGGAAGGAATATTTTTACATTTCATTGCTCTATTTCAACCCTCCATTTTTGTACTTGTTCCTCCTGAGTTTACACTGTTAGGCTACATTTCATTGCTTCCACAGTCTCACAGCACTGCAAGGGACCAAGAGGCCACCACCAGGGTCTCACGCAGCCAAGCTTGGCCACCTGAGTTTGCCGTAGCTCTGAAGCAGCTGCCACCACCATGCTCAGCCACAGCCAATTCTTCTTCTCTAGGACATATTCGTGTAAAGTAAGGCTGTTGATTTCCATGCAAAGATTCCATATATTGAAGTTCCCATCCTTGTGCTCCCTGGAGAAAGCTGCCCACACAGCACACAAGCTGTTTAAAAGCTTATTCCTGTGCTAGTTTGGTTTGCTGTCTAGCCAGGAAATGCTTCTGCCTCCCCCTGCTCAAAGGACATCAATGTTATTCAAGTGCAGCAAGAGTAGCCATTATTCCAGTTGAAAGGAAAAAAACGTCACTCTTTGAGGCTACAAACTGCAGGAAAGCTTTGGGGCGAGAAGAAAAGACCCAGGAAAAAAACTCCCAAGTGCCTAAAGGGTATTTACTCTTTGATCCACAGAGAAAGATCTTGCTATGGACTGGATCCTGTTTAAAGGGATTTTTAAGGAATTTTAAAGGGATTCCTGTTTTAAATAAGCTGAGACCTTTTTCAAGCTCAATATGGAAGCACCGCAGTGTTACTACAGTGCCAGCAGACCACGGTAAGCAAGCAGCATGTGACACTGACTTCACAGAAACCTCTTCTGGTGGCAAATGTTAGCTGAGTCTTGATGTACCCGGCAAGCCCAAGGAGGCAGGGTCTTACACATTTGAATCTCAAACACTTAAATACAAACTGATAAAGCACTGCCTGCGTTAGCCTGACGTAACAGCACCAGATCAAGGGTACCCTCTCACCCACTGGCAATGCCCTCCTTCAAACCATGCCTAAGGAGACTCAGGCTAAAAGCTAAGGACAGAAGCAGCCAGAAGGAGTTTAAGGATCACTTGAACTTCTATGGGAAAGCTTCCTGGTTGTTCTTAGGCCAACAATGCCCTTGTGGTTGAAATGGGTTGGATTAAATTGAAGCACATCAGTCAAGAGGCCAGTCCCTTCAGGCGCTCTTGACAGCCAGCAGTGCCAGAGCACGGCAGCATGGCAGAGCTCCCTCCTGCCACCCCACACGGTTAGAGAGAGAGAGGCTCCTCAGCTACAAGGCTAAAGTTAGCTGGTAACATGGAAACCTGTTCTCACTACCCACATCCCCAGATGTCAGATTAATTTAAATACATTCAACCACATTCAAAATCTACGCGTTGCCAGGAAAACAAGTGCGCTAATTTGTGCCTTTGAGAAATTCAACTGACAAATCCAGAAGCAACACAAAAGTGATAAACAGGTTAGATAGTGGAAATAATCATGCATTTAGCCTTGGCTGCAATTTGTCAATACAGGGCTTTTAGCAAGCAAAAAGCATTTGCACAGAGACCTAGAAAATAAAGCACTGCCAAAGAGATCGGCTGCTAGAAGCAACACTGCCATCTCATGATTTTATTTCAAGTCTCATGATATTCAGTGCTTTTAACAGGGCTTCAGCTTTTCAACTGTTAAACATGAGCTATAAGTTGCTTAAAACAAAATATAAATTTTCCAGCCTGGATTTTATTTCTGATAAAAAACCCAAATACGTAACCTTTAACTATTGACCAAGAGGCAAAATTGATAAACTCAAAGCACAACATTCAAAACCAAATCATGTGCTTTTGGGTCGTGATTTTCCAACAGCATGAGTTCCTGCACCAGACTGCCATCCTCATGAGCTAGATAACCATAGCAGCTCAGTTCACAGACAGATTTGAGAAGCTCTGACCCCCTGCTCTAACAACTCGAGAGTCAACTTTTGGGCATCCAACGGGATAAAAACCAAAGATAGGAACCTACACCTCCCTTGGACCACAAATGCCAGGAGGGACCAGAACATCCCAGAGCTTAGAAACTTTTCTAGTTCCTAGAAAAAACTAAACACATCTGATAGACAAACCACCTACGGATCCCCTCTCCCCCACTGACAATTTACTGGCAAAAGGTTACAAACACGTCCTAGTGTGATGCTCACAAGCATGTGAAGAGTCATTTAAACCTGAAGCAAGAAGGCCTTTTGCTGCTCACAGCAATGCCTTGCTCTTCACCTGAGAAGGACGGAGACACAACCTTGACACCAACCCCTCTCAGCGATGTTTCTTGCCCCAGCTCCAAGTTCTCCCACCATGCTTTCTGTGGCTGAGCAGGAGCAGGGAAGAGCCTGGTATTCACATCAATTCAAAATATCCTCTCACTGATACTCAAGGCCTCTCTTGATTTTATTAATTTTATTTCATCTACAACGGCTGGAAGGCTTCTAAGTAGCTTTAATGACCTGTGGGATCGACTTATTCTGGAATGGCAGGAACAAGTTAAGCCTGAGTGCAGATACTCCTGATCCAAAGCAAGTGAGGCTCACCAAGGAGCACACAGGGCAGAGTGCCCCGACTCACCCAGCTGCCCGACCCCAGCTGGCTTGCAGCTGCAACCCAGCACCAAAGCTGGCAGGAGGTGCTTCACGAGTTTCTCCCAGGCCACATCTGCTCTTGGAGGCAACAAACATGTAATGGTCAGCAGAACACGCAGCTTTGAGAGCTGCACTCTTGTTGGTAGGTCTTGATTCAAAGGGGCTCAACAGCAGATGCACCGGAAGACCTTTTCTCATCTTCCCTCTCCATAACTTCACTTAACAAGGAGAGATTTTCTGGACTATTATGTTTTCAAAGGAGCAAACTAGAACAACTGGGCTTGTGACTTTTTTTCCCTTGCAGAGGAATACCAGTAGAGGCCACCACAAACCCAACTGAGCAGGCTTTCAGTCTCACAGGCAGGTGTGTGGGCTCACCCACACTGAGGGGAAAAGGCACTGGAGACAGGATCAGGGTTTCAATTACGTCTTCACCAGTGTTTGAACAAGGCATCAAAACAAGCTTCATCACTGGCAGCCTTCACAATCTCTTCATGTATTATTCAGTTTTGTTTTAACTCCTCTCTTCAGTCTGAAGTTCATTATTATACTGAGAAGAGCACAAGTGAAAAAACAGTAAATAATATAACAGTATTTTCTGGGCGTCATGTAAAGTGCTGTGGCATTCAGCAAACAGAAATCCCACTGAATCTTCACTAAGAGGCTGGGGTTAAGCTGTCATCCCCCTACATCCTCTTGCAGTTCACAATAAAGCCTCATCTACTGATGTGAAATTCCGTTTCTGATAGGAGAAACTAATAGAAGCCCGCTGTTTTTCCTCTGTTTTCTCCCCAGTTAAATCATCACCCCAAACTCCTATATATACAAAGGCCTCATCCTTATACCCACTGCATCCTTAGAAGAACTATTGGCTGATGAAAGTACACAGAAAACATGCAAGAGGCCACATCTGTACCCCCAAACAAGATTCTTGCAATTTAAGAGTTATAACTTGTCACTGGACTAACAAATGCAGCTCAAGCCAAGACTTATTTCAGAGCTTATACACACCAATGTAAATTCCACTCTGAATTGGATTAAGTTTTTGCTTAATCTAAAAGAAGCTTTCATTAAAAAGCCATTTTTATTTCCTGAGCAAGACGATTTTTAGGCAACAACATGTAAAACTTCTGTAGGCAGTCTGCACTGTCCACCTCAGTAAAATACTCTTTAAAGAAACCATAAAACCACAAATCCTCAAGCCAGGCTCTCTGGCACTGTTCCTGATCTTGGATGGGGATGCTTACCAGAACCAGCAGGCCCTTTTGAGCCCAAGCAGCAGAAATACCTCTCTTTGCCCTTTGCACTCCATAAAAATGACAACAGCAGCTTCAAGCAAGGCCAGATTAAAATCCCCCACTCTGGTTCAAGCAGAAGCATTTCATTGCAGATGATGTGGAGACTAAGCTAGGCTTGAAGAGCTGCTCAGGTCTGGGCTGGGGGCACAGTCACAAACCCCAGCTATTGCAAAGTCCACCTTTCCAATTCACCTACAGGCAGTGCCTGGACTGGATAGGCAGGAGTAAGCAAACAACTGTTTATTGTTACTAAACTACTGCTCCCAGCTGTTTCTAAGTCATTCTTCTGTGCTATCGAGCATTATGGGTCACTAATTGACCATCATAGATTAGAGGCCATGTAAATCAAGGTGCTCAACAGGAGGTAGTGTACACATGCTTTTTCCCAACTGCTTATGCTACATATTGGTTAATGAAACTACCTGTGAGCTCACAGATAACTTCACTTTTTAGACTCTGACAGACCTCCCTCTATCACTAGACTGATAGTCTATTAAGAAAAGAAAGAAGCATGACAAAAGATTTTGATGTCTGAAAGGTTTCTGCGAAGAGGATCAGAGCATAACATCCTCCCTATCCACCCAGGACAGACAGTACAGTTGGCTTAAAATGATGATAAAAAGAAATTTAGACTGGTTATTACAAAACTGTGAGGAGGTGGTGATTGAGGGAAGAGGAATAAAAGAAAAAACAAAGACAAATGCCCAGCTTAGGTGTAAGGACCAGAACAGGTCACCTAGATGTGCCCACACTGTCAGTCCCTGGAGGTTTTCCAGAAGCAACACAAATGTCTGCTGGAATTGCACAGAGACTGCAAGCAGCTGGGGAAGAACCAAAGGAATGATAGAAATCAGTGTGTTTTCTCATGGTGACATGATTACCAGATTTAATTCACGCTTCTTTGTTTTACAAGTGCTTTCACCAACAGCCATGTATCTATTAGAGAGGTGACAGGCGATTAGCACTTAAAGGAAATGCATTCACCAAAGGTGAATGGCAATTTAAGACATTTTCAAAAGTCTGAAGAGAGGAGAAGAAGCTCTTAGCCTCAACAATTCACCTCTGCCCCATCTCATGACTTGAACTACCACTGTTGACAACACCTCCCACCTTTCAAAGTGAAGCAAAGACCCATTCAAAGGCATTTGACAGGGTTTTATGGAGAGCAAAATTGCAATTTCTTTTTTGATCCAAAGAGTCAGAGGGAATAAAGGCTTTCTCCACCAATTTCAGCTACCCAGATACCTTTTACTAGATGGTACATGACAGAAAAAGGGTAATTCCGTTGGCATTTTCTTGTTCAGCCATAAAGAACTGTATTTTGAAAGCATAATTATTTCTCATCAGGTCAGCTAATTAAGGTCGATCATGCTAGGGTTTTTATTGACTAAAGAATAGTACAAGAATAAGCCCTTTTATCCCTGTTTTATGCTCTTTTATGCTAATCCTTTAAAACGAAATTTTGTAGAAGTTACTTTTTTTTGTTTAACTACAAAGTTAAAGAAATGGTACCGTAATGCTCTGAATAATGCGTAACAGCTTTTGTCCACAGATTTTTGGCATCTCTGTCCTCACAGTTGTCATAGAAAGCAATAGAAAATATTAAAAAGAGACCAGGAACTTCTGAAAATCTTTTATAGTTCATTACTGACCAGATTTTTCCAGTATCTCCTAAGACTTATGCAATTCTTTCCACACATTGGTATTGGCTGCACTCCACAAATGTTTAACATACTTATTCGTTCTGTTTGGTCATCAGTTTCTTAAAAGCAATTCTTCCATTCAGGAAAAGTCTAGTTATGAACCTGTAATACAATAACCTTAACCACATAAGAGTGGCAAATTTCAATGACAGTTACCTAAAACCCAGCAGATATATTTTAGACATACCTCCACAAGAAGTTAAAAACCCAGTCTCGATGGTTCAAAACACTCAGTAGCACTCTTCTGTATGTAAGAAAACACTTCAGTGAATGTCTACGGAAACACTTAAAATATGCACATCTTTTAATCCAGTAACAAGGAATAATAATTTCAAATATTTTCTGTGTCAATGAAATCAGTTACATCACACAATTCATAATGGAAGTAGTTGAAGCATTGAACAATTCTATGGTGACAGAGGACCGAGGTGCACCGGGGCTCTCTGGTTTCTCCCCGTTAGGTAGCTAATGTACCTAATGAGAGACTGGTGGTACTGACAACTTTGATGTAGATCCTTTAAGTAATTGAGCAGGGAGAACAAGCTCCCAGTTACCAATCAGCACTGTACTAGGCATCCTGTTTATTTTTGTTTTCTTCTTCTGTTTAATTGAAACACAAGAGTCACTGATTATTCCAAGTGGCAGAAAATTCTAAAAAAACCTAGCTTAAACATAATAGTTTTTCAAACTGGGGAAAATGCCTAACACTGGCTGTACTACTTATTCTGGCTTCTTAAAATAGTGACATGATCCTTGAGCAGAGGCAGTCACAGGTAAAGCAATTACTTTGACTAGCTAATATATAGAGAAATGATTAAAATTTCATCAACCCTTTAAAATAAATGTTTGCTGTTTCAAGGTGGAAATGGAAAAATCATCTTGTGTTGACTGATGCCATTTCCATTGTCCATCTATGGTTGCCTAGTTTCAGCATTATGCAGTGATCATGTGAATGAATACTCCTAAAATGGCCTGACTCACTACATAGTGCTTAAACAACAAGCACTCAGACTAAATCTTCCATTAATAAAATATTCGAAGGTGTTGGCCATCAACAAAAAATAGTTACAGGCTCTAAGTCTGAATGATAAGAGGGGAGGAGACACTAAATGTGTATTAAATGAGAGCTGAAACTTGACGTCATTGCAGAGTCTTCACCTCACAGCAGGACACTGCAAAAAGTTATGTATGATAAGTTATATATGACTACAGGGTCACATAAAGCTATTAAGAGTTATAGGAACAGATTCCCACTGATATTTAGCATCTATTTAGTATCTATTTAAAATCTTACTTGCATCACTTGCATCTTTTTCATCTAGAGGTTGGTGACAAATCACAAAATTAAGTTTCCCTGTGAAGTTTGGCAGCAGTTTGAAAGACCAGTTGTCTGACAGGACCTTCTCATGTAACTGATGATAATCAGAAGGGGTCTTGGGAGGTAAGTGCAATCTCTTGCTTACGAAAGAGACAGTTTTGAAGTTAGACTAGGTTTCCAGGCCTTGACCAGTTGAGTTTTGAAAACATCCAAGATCTAAGTTTCTATAACCTGAATGTCTTCTTAACCACTCTCGATACAGTTTTTTTCTCCTTATGTCCAATTAAAAAGTTTCTTTTGTTGCAACAAGTGACAACTGTCCCCTGTGCTTGTGCTGTACACATATAAGAAGTATTTACCTCCGCTTTCTCACACATGTCCGTTGTGATTTGGGGATTAGACTAGCCCCTCAACCCCAGCCTTCCTCCTTCCCTCTGACTCCTTTCTCATACACTCTGGTCCCCTAAATATTTCACTGGATTTCTGCTGGATCTCTCTGATCTCTCAATAAAGCAGTTACAAAGAAGTGACAGATGAAGGAGCAAAAGTCATTATTAATCTGCTTTGAACATTTTGGTGGTTTTCACACTGACAGAACAGAGAAGCCTGAGCAAATCCTTCTCTGAACCAGCAGTGATCATAACAAAGTACTCCAAAAGGTGTGCTCCTCTTTTCCTAAAACAATAAGGCTGGGCAATCACTTCAGTCTCATCGACCTCTCACTAGGAGCCACCACACTTGTCAAAAGTCTTCTACCATAATAGAGAAAAAAATGAATCTAATTCCACTGTAAAAACAACCAAGAGCCTTTAAGACAGCATTTGGATAAAAACCAAACTTGCTGGACATGAAGAGTTGATTTCTTTTTATTATGAGCTGTAGCAGACACCTAGCAAGTTCAACAGGAATTCACATAAAATCTTCCAGCAAATCTAACATACACATTTCATGGTAAAACAGAAGGATTACAATACAAGATAAATACTCTGAGCATGTAGAAGAGATTTTTTTCTATTTATATGCATGTATATGTGCGACAGCGCACATATGTGCACTAAGCATTTTCAAAGGCTTAGAAGAGGGAAAACTCAAAGACTGTGTTCTGACTGATTTTACAGGACTAGTAATCTCTTGCAAATAAATACAATTTAACTGTCCAAGCCCTGAGTCAGGACCATAAAACCATCTGAGAAACTGAGGGAACATTCTGCCTCCCAAAAAACAAAATATGATCTTCCACATTGGTGTAGAATTCTTTCAACTCAAAAAAAAAAAAAAAAATTTTCTCGGAAGTGCTTCTCTTCAGATGAACCACCTCCCTATCAGTAGTCTGCAAAAAGCACGAGGCTTCAAATTGACCTACACCAAACGAAAATCATGTAGTAGTCATTTATAGTTTAGGAGTAAAATGCTTTTGAGTGATCTACTTAGTAAGTGCATTTTGATGATTTTAAGTTAGCAGTGTGCTAACTTAGCTAAATTAAGTTGGCAAAGAGCACACATGAGTGTATAATGCTAAAGATATCATAGTCAATGCACTTATGCTGTTTTGAGGCAGGGAAAATGAGTGTACAACAGAAATAACTTTCACATGAGAGTAGAAAGGCTGTCAAGAGATTACAGAGCACTGTAATATGTTGTCCAGAGACGAATTCAAAGATGCAGCTTCCACCATCTACGGCCTGATCAGCTTGGCTCATGAGGGTACAAAGCAAACGCCTCTGCTTCCACTTCATGGGTTTCCACTTCAACTATCCATCTTCCCAATGGCACGACCAGTAAACAGTAAGGTGGCTTCCTCCTTGCTGGAACTGGATGAAGTATTTTTCAAAGTTGTTTTACAAAGCAGAATAAAATGGAGAGGGTTTTAAGATAAGACTACAGATAATTGCAGCAAGTTCTTCTCTGCATCCCAAGCAAAAAGGAGCAATAATGTACAATAATTCAGGTTGGGTGATAAACAGCAAGTTATCATCATCCACACTTCCCATGGTCTCCCTGTCTAGCACTTAGCCCCTATTTTGATTGGTCCTGGAAACACCACCTTCTTGAGCATACTATCCCCAGAACTGCTAAAGCAGCAAAGTGTTAACAGCTTGCACCAGCTGGTTCTAGCAACAATGCAGATAGAAATTGCTGGGGGAGGTGGGACAAAAAGCATTCTCAACCAGTCAACTGAGAACTGAAGAAGGAAACAAAGTCCAACAACTCGCTGTAAAAGACACTGTACCTTAAAAAACACAGAAAGTTTACATCTCCATAGCACAGGTAACTGTAAGTGTTCAAGTTCTTTGCTCAAATTTAATGACTAAATGATACTTCTCTCATATATAGATTCATAACCAAATTAATATGGACTGACCATTATTAATGAAAAACAAAGTAGACTGATCCTCTTAGAATCTGCAAAAGATAAAACAGGTACAGCCTTAACTTCTTCACTCAGAGAAGATGCAAGAGGCAAAGACACTACCAGCGACAAGGTCAAATGCTGAGCAGAGATAAAGATGCAATTGTGGCCAAAAGGTACCCTCCATTTCTCCTCCTTTCACTTATTACTTAGAAAGAAATACCAAGATCTAAGCCTGCAAGGGAAAATAAATACTTTCAGTTTATTATTTTAAGTCTTGAAAACAGAACTCTGCTGAATCTGAGCATCACTGAGATCTATGCCAGATCAGTAATTTTCTTTGCACGTGCTCCTCTCTGAAAAATGGCCTTACTAATCAAAACACATCCGAATGAAATTCTATGAGAAAAAAAAAATCTCATTTTGCTTGTCCTGAATCAATTTCTGGCTCTCCCAGACAATGAAAGTCCCCTTTCCTAGCTTTATTTTAAGAGTTATTGAAACAAAAACATTCCTCAAGTGCAGGACAGAGAAGTTGCTGGTACTCATGGGCAAAAGTTCAATTTTTAAATTTATCTCAATTTCTGCAACTGCCAAAAGGTAGGCAAGTTAAATTTCTACTTCAGTTTATTGCTTTAATTACACAGTCTGTATCTTCAGCTTATGTAATAACTATATACTTGGTAAGCAGATGCAAAGACTAACACACAAGTGGTAGGATGTCAGACTTTGAGCAAGTGGCAGAAGAAGGGGAAGAAACATATCAGGATACAGAGTATTGCCATAAATCATTTTCACAAAGCAGTCACAAAGAAAGCATTTATCTGAAACTGAGTAATTTAGTGCTGCGTCTGTCTGCTTTACAGCTGCAAATTAAACTCTAGCACAGAAAAGAATGTACCAAACCTGTTCCAAAATGACCAGATGTGCACACTCAAACACCATTCACACCACTCTGGTGAACAGCTGGAGCCAAGTTTTGACAAGAGCAATACTGCAGTTTAGTAGTGACAGACAACACCATGTGAATTACAACTAAGTGATGTGCTTCAGCCAAAAACAAACAAAAAACTAGAGACACTGCAGGGATCCTTTCAATAGCCAGGGAACACTAATGCTAAATTCAACAGGCAAAATCAGCACTGACCTCTTGCAACAACACAGGGAGACTGAACAGCTGGGGAGCAAAAAACACTAACAATTACTATTTAGATGAAGAGATAAGTGCACTTCTGACACATCTCCCAGTTATCCCCCTCTTGCCACTCCTCTTGTCCCACATTGAGGTACAGCCTCGGAGCACACAAACTGACTTTCTTTTTAGTGCAACTAAGCCCAGATATGTGCTCCAAGAGCACACAGAGCACCCCAACCAGAGCTAATTTGACATGACCCTCCACCCTCCAGTATGAGTAATGAGCCACAGTACTGAGGACACAACCACCTCTGGGTGCACCTGCTGGTGTGCACAGCCCTGCCCTGTGCAGACCTGGACCTCTGCTCCTTGCAGAAGAGCCACAGCTCCCACCATGCCCAGCAAGAGATAAGGCTTTCTGCTGCTGGGCTGCAACAAGCCGTGGTATGTCTCCATTTCGACTAAAAATATCATAGAATCATAGAATGGTTTGGGTTGGAAGGGACCTTAAAGATAAATTAGTTCCAACCCCACTACTGTGCACAGGGACACCTTCCACTAGACAAGGTTGCTCAGAGCTCCAATCTGGCCTTAAACACTTCCAAACATGGGGCATCCACAACTTCCCTGGGCAACCTGTTCCAGTGCCTCACCATCCTCACGGTAAAGAATTTTTCTAGTGTCTAATCTAAACCTACTCTCAGTTTGAAGCCATTCCCCCTTGTCCTGTCACCACATGCTCTTGCAAAAAGTCTCTCTCCATCTATCTTTTAGGCTCACTTCAGGTACTGGAAGGCCACAATTAGGTCACCCCAAAGCCTACTTGTTACCAGGCTGAACAAATCCAGTTCTGTCAGCCTTTCTTCACAGCAGAGGTACACTCAATCCTTCTGATCAACCTGGTGGCCCTTCTACCTGAATAAACTCTCTAGAATCTCAGAAGCTGTGCTACAGCCTATTCAACACTACCATTTCAGCATCACTTGATTATTTTACTTGTTCATCAAGTCTGCTCTGCCAAACCAAAACACAGTTTAAAGGGAGAGCTACAGAAACTAATTCAAATTAAAAAAAAGTATTAGATCTAAAGGCCAGAATGAAATGAGTCACGATAACTTGACTCCCTTGTGACATAACTTTTACCTCCTGATTTTTTCACATGCATCATTTCCTTGGCACAGTTACTACACTGAACCCTGATCAGCTACTCAAACACAGCTGGGGAGCTATGGTGGGTGGAGAGGGATGTGCCATAAAAGCAAATTTAAAAAGAAATAAAATACTTTCTTTAGCTTTCCTCATAAGCAAAACTAGCACTGAAACTTTGAAAACCTATGCTGAGCTTTACACAGATTTATCACCTCCATGATTATTGTGTGCACCATGTACCCAAGGAGCTTATACTTTTGGTTAGGTTTCAAAGAAAGACAAATCAGATTAGCAGCAGTCACTAGCTAAGCACACAGAATTAGAGACTACTGAAATGACTTTTTGTTTTTAAACTCTCATTTTCCTGCTCATTTTATTTATTTGCTAGCCCAGTTGCTTAGAGAGAGTAATTCAGATTTGGGGGGAAAAAAACCCCAACCATAGTCACCCATGGCACCAGGAAGTGCTTCCCAGAGCTGGCCCTGCACACCCCCTGCCAGAAGCAGTACACTGCCAGGCTGCACCAGGCGGCACAAGTGCTCTAACCTCACCAACCCTGCAGGATTCCTCAGGATGCTGCTGCGGTCAGCCAGGTGAGCCCAGCCAGGTGCCTGCCCTGGCACCCATAGCCCACCCTCACTGCAGAAAGAGGGACAAGCATGGGCTCCCCTGCCTTCCCACCTCCTCAGAAGGGTTCTCCACCTCTCCAGCTCCCCTCAGATGTGTACCTTCTCACAAAGACCTCTGCCAAAACAAGTGTGAATCGCTGGCAGCATGTGGGAGATCATGTGGAGGTTTAAAATACAGCATACACATGGTCAAGAGTAATCAGATGCAACTATTTCTGCTTACTAGCTACTCACATGCTGGCAGATTCGGTATTCGTTGTTTTAGTTAACTGATAAATACTGAAGTGCATTAAAATGATGGGCTCTTCATTCAAACCAAGTACGACTTTAAACTGATTTATTATTTATCCTCCATCTTTTAATAAATTAAAAACTTAGATTATGCATTTTCTGAAAATAGACCTGCATATTGTTTGCATGACAAAACCACATGCAAAGTTACCATAAAAGCTATCTATAGCTTAGTCAACATGTTTTAAGTGGTCACTGGAGATTCAACTGAAAAATAAATTGCAAAGCAATAGCAGCAGACTTGCAGGGGGAACAGTCACTGCTACCCATGCACTTTCAGAAGAGTTTCAAACCACTTCTAACCTGATCCCATGAACTGAGCAACCCTCAATGGTGGGAACTTCCCAAGTGCCCTCCTGGAGGGCAAATTTCAGGCCATTTTCATCCAAAAGGAAACCAGGTCATGGACTCCAGGACTGCTCTGAGATTTGAACCAAAGCACAGTGCAGAAGGATAAATGAGATTTGCTCCAGAGCCTCATTCCTGGGTCAAAAATAAAATGCAAATGCAGAAAACACCCACCATCTGTTATGGCCATTTACTTGACTATGGATTTCCCTTTGCTCTCTACGCTGAAAATATTTGAGCTTATACATTCCTCTGGTACAATTTTCACTATGAAATAATTTTGCCTGAAGTTCAAAAGAATTACAAGAATTCCGTTCAGCTTCACAGCTCTCAATTTTCAGCTTTGTCTGGTGACTCCAGCTCCCATGGATTCAGCCCAGCTGGGGAGCACAGAGGGCCACCTCCTCTCATTAAAGGGTTGGCTTATTTGCACACTGGTTCACAATTCCTTCCTCTTTGGAGTGCAGTACTGGATGCAGCTACTGCAAAGTTGTTGATTTTAGGAACATATTCTCATTTAAATCTGAAATTTTCTCTGTAGGTAGGCTGAAATGACACACTGCATTAAATGTACCAGACAAACATTTTTTCAGCTGAATAAAAATAGTACCTTAATGGTGACTTGCAATCTATCACACTGCTTGACCAAAGTGAA
This sequence comes from Rhabdornis inornatus, assembly GCA_013397075.1. NCBI lineage: Eukaryota > Metazoa > Chordata > Aves > Passeriformes > Rhabdornithidae > Rhabdornis > Rhabdornis inornatus. The sequence continues at coordinate 498,284 of VWZS01009142.1, forward strand.
ACAGGGCACCAGGGGGTCAGAAGGGGCTCTTCACCTACCATTTTGTCAATAAGCTTACCAACAGTAGGATGCTACTTTTCTTCATGGGTAACTGCCTTTCAGGTCATCAGACAAATGCTTTCACAGATTTCTTTCAAGAAAAATAATCCTTTGAGCGTGACATTTCCATTTATTTATCCTTCAGGAAATTAAGAAAAAGAAAAGCAGCACAAACAATAATATTTACCAAAATACTGTTTTAACATGTACCTCAAAGTCAGTCAAACCCTGACTTAGCTACTATGCTTGGTAATAACCTATATTCTTCATAACACATGTTCCACTGCACACTCAAAAAAAGAATCCCAGAATCCATTAGGTTGAAAGAGACCTCTGAGATCACAGAGTTCGACCTATGAACATCACCTTGCCAACCAGACCATGGCACTGAGTACCATGTCCAGTCTTTCCTTAAACACCTCCAGGGACAGTGACTCCACCACTCCCTCGGCAATCCATTCCAACACCTAACAAATCTTTCCATGCAGAAATTCCTCCTGATGTCCAACTTGAACCTCCACTAGCACAGCCTGAGGCTATGACCTCTCATCCTGTCACTGGTTACCTGGGAGAAGAGGCCAACCCTCACCTGGCCACAGCCTCCTGTCAGGTGGTAGTAGCGAGCAGTAAGGTCTCCCCCAAGCCTCCTTTTCTCCAGGCTGGACACCCCCAGCTCCCTCAATCACTCCTCATGTGACTCACTCTTTAGAGCCTTCATCTAGTGCCTTTCCCTGAAAGAACATGTGAGTGTCAAATTTTCACATGCTCATGCCTGGGTACAAAGTCCTGGTAAAGGAGCATTCAAACATTCTGATGAAAACTGAGCTGCGTTCTGTACAAAAAGTTGTGTTGTGTCTACACTGTTCCTAATGTTAAAAAAAATAATAAAAATTATACATAGGTAATCAGATACTCAGGAGTGTGACTAACTTAAAAAGTATGCCCAGCTCTTCAGCTCTTTTGACAAATTTGACAGCTGTTCTGGCATACATCTTTTCTGCCCTTTTCATCCCTTCTTTCTTCCCCATTTTCACTCTAACAGATGCTTTTATACTGTTTAGGGGGTTTTTTTTGTTTCTCCTCCTTTCTTCAGTGGCAGCACTGAGGGAGGGAGGAAGCGTAGGGTGCTAATGCACAAAGCAGTGCTTGTTATAAACTGGACATATCCAGGCAATTCGCCAAATTTATTCCAAAGACCCTGCTTGTGATTCGATGCTACAGCGGAATATAGCATTGTTCTATCTGTCTGTAGGACACCGTGTCTTCTGTGGAAGAGGAGCTCAGAACAAAAGGACAAAAAACAGCTTGACACTCCCCCCAGCCTCCAAACACACACTTCATTCCAGAAAATACCATATTCATTGGCCTTCAGAGTTGTTAGAAATAAATCAAGCAGAAAAAAAAGGGATTATCTCACAAACATGATGAAAAAACATTATTCAAGTTCACAGCAGACATGGTAAAAGCCAAAAAGAGTAAAATTCTGCTGCTTTTATTTGATCTGCTACATTCTGCCTTTGGGTTTGGACCTTTTGAAGTGAAAACTGTTGATGAAGAAGAGGTATCAGAATCTGGCCTGGAAATACCAGGATGACCTGTGTCCTTGAGAAATGTAAAGACACAGATTCCCAAATTCTTTTAAACCAGACTGTGAATTCCATATTAAGTTAATGAGGAATCCTTACATAAGGCTAGGGAAGAGCCTGTTCAGGTGAGAAACTGCTCATACATGTAAGTCACAGTGACTAAAGCCAAGATTGAGATTAGTTTATTGAGATTAGTTTATTTGAGGGAGAGAGGAAGAGAAATTAGCTACACTTAAAACTGTAATGAGTAATAGTCACACACACTTTCCCTCTCACAATTTGCCATGTAGCCCAATTTGTCCCAACAGATGTTAAACCATAACTCAATTTAACAGTGGAAAGAAGTACTAAATTGTGAAATGGGCACAACATGAGTTAAATTCCAGATGATTTATGCCACATTGCATTACTAGCATTACGTATCCAAAAGAAAATGCATATACTGACATCTATGGCAGTGATAATATATTGAACTACATACAGAAGCCGTGTGAAGAGATAAATCAAGATTTAACTGACAGAGTCCCAAGCACAAATTTTAACTCACTTCCCGTTTAGAGAATTCTTTTTCTTTATTAACCTCATGTGCAAGAAGTGCTTCTTTTCCCACGACTCTGCTTTTCCATGTGCAGCCTTTCCCATCTCTAAGTGTAATCCCCCTGCTCACCACCCGCTCCCTCTCCTCTTTACCCCAGGTCACTCAGTCACCAGTGGAGCAGGGACTAGGGCCTCACAGCAGATGTACCTCTTCGCTGCTCCAGCTGCAGGCTTTCTCCCTTCCTTTGAATGGCCACTGACAGAGTACACTAACTTTACTTGCAGAGCACAAGGAAAAACTCATCTTTAAAGATGGGTAAACAAAGAGTAAAGGACTGCATGTCTCAAGAGCAGGAGGGAGCACAAGAGCTTCTCCATCCAAGAGTAGCCAAGCATACGAACTCCAAGAAATGCAGCTACACTTTTCAAAACTTCAAACCCTGTCTGCCACCTCTTCTCAGTCACATAGCAGAGGCTGAGGTCCTTCCATTGTCTGGATGACCATGGAACTCAGCCTTCCCATGTAAACACAGAAAGCAATAACAGGCTGGTTGGCAGCTAGGACATGCCTCATATTTATTAAGTTCCAGAGGTGGCAGAACCCCAGAGAGCTTCAAGTCAAAATTCTGAAGTGGCAGTGGACTTCTCCAGGGCTTTTTCTTGCTTAGTTTTTGGGGGATGTTTTGTCATTTTGTTTATCTGTCTCCTCTAAAATGATAAAAATCTCTAAGTCTTTCATATTTAGACAAGAACACATAGGAAAAGAGCAAAGTGCCATGAGAATGCTGGAAGGAAACAAAACTGCAGGAAAAATCTGCCATTGGTTTCTTAAAGGCAAGGCAATGCCTCTTCCTCAGTTACAGCTCATTTCGCCTTCCAGTCTTCCACTTTATGGTTGCAGCCAAAGAGATGTGATTTATGAGCCTTTTCAGACATCATTCTTTCAGAGAGTGCAAACACACATACTAGCTGATAATGCTAAGAACAAGTATGAATCAAAGCTGCAACTCTAAGTCTCGTGTTTCCTCAGAGAAACTTCTTCAGCATCACCCTCCATTTAGGCAGAAATTGCCCATAAAGCACCTTGAATATGTAAACGAATGGGAAGTGGGCTAAAAGAATTCAACTCACTTGCTCAAAGCCATAAACCCAAGAAACAGGTACAGCTGTGACTTCAAATTCACATAAATCACATGAGGCTGGCAGCTACCGCATATTGTCTTAATGAACAGCCTAGCATTTTGCTAAGTCAATATGCTTGTTCTTATAAAAAAAAAAAGCTCTTGGGAAGATTCTCAAGAACATTTTCATCAGACAGCACTTTCTGTAGTCAAAAACATAATGGTCTCTCAATAATGTTAATGTGCAAAACTGACATTAAAAAGCAAGACTGAGTGAAAGGGCTTTACAGTAACCCTACAAATTATTTAACTGCCACATAAGAGTTGCATTTCTCAATATTCAATACATGTAAGATACTCTAATCCCTCTCATTGCCCTTTAGGACACCCTGCTCTTGACAATTTCAGCTATGAGGAAATCTTGCATGTTGTCTTCTGAGTCAAGTAAAGTTATACACTCCTGTTTAGTGTCCCCATTTAAAGAAGGTTAAATATCAAGACAAATGAACACCTTGCAGCTCATGTGTTCCAAATACTAACCAACACGGCTGTTAAGAAATCAAGCTTTTTGGAAAGCCAAGAGTTAAGAGTTGCACATGAAGCGTTCATTTAGAGAGGCCATAAGTTCTGCATCCTCAAGCATTTTCTTAAATACCCCATTTTGTAATAAGGCACCTATTTCCCAGCCCATCACACAAAGTAACTTACTCATTCTTCAGTAACTTCTTAAACTAACTTGTGTAAATTTGATAAGATGGTGCACTCTAAAATATTATTTGCTGTTGCCACAGCACAGGCAGCTCACAGATTACACAGCCCCTTCACACATTGCTGGGCCAACATTTTACGCAGAGGAGAAACCTGGCAGACTGGGCCATCATTGATAAGCAAACCCATGAAACAGTCCCTGCTTTTAAACAGTTAGTACCCTAGGCTTCTGTTCTACAGGGGCACACTCACATACCAAGTCTTCCCTCACACGTTTAACTGTTGTATGTGTACAAGTGTACAAGGTATGACAAGTAAATTATTCGACAGCAGACACTGAGAATGCCACAGTTATAAAAGCACAAGGTGACATCTCAGCTATTTTTCTTTTATAACCACGTAGATAGCAGGTATGCAACAGAGTAATCTATTTCTGATCATTCAGACACTTAGAGAAAAGACACCATCAATGAAACTGAAGGAAGTTGCTTACTGTTTTCTTCTCAAAGGATACATTTCTGGCAATACAAAGATATCACAATTTTTTTTCTTTTAAAGAAACGGAACAGTCACTACAAATCAACACTGCTGCTTATAGTACCACTTCATTTTAAAAAGGCACAGTTTCTGCCACCTAGCTGCTACATGTAGGTTTAAGTATGGTTCTATCTAAAGGAGTTTCAGCATTTCAGAGATGAAAGTTTATTCACGATATAAAGCAGTTTTGAAATAGTGTACGTATTACAGCATTAATTGATACTATTAGATGCACATACAAGGGGAGTTATCTATAGAAGAATTATTACCCAGGAATGCTGCAGTAAAAGTAATTGCTAGTACTTCATTACTGAAAAATTAACTCACATTTGGTGGTGTTTCTGTGTTTTTACAAAAGACTGAAAAATGCAACTCAGAAAAGCCTGCTCTCCTGCAGTCCTCGCAATCAATACAGTCCTTCCCAAAATATACGTGAAGAAGCCCTGGTTTGTATTTTGCAACTATGAAACAGCATAAAATTTGAAATTATACTATAATCTCCACCACAGATCAAGTTTTTTCCTATTACATATTGTTGCCAGATAGAAAACAGTGGTAACAACAGAGCTGCAAAAACAAAGTGCTGTGTGGTTCTGGAAAAGAAAAAAAAAAAGCAGTTCTAAGTCAAAGTTTGTATGCACATTCCTCCATTACTCACCTGAAACATCTGTTAGGGGCCAGTAACCATGCTTTTACAAATAATTTTTTTACATAAGCTTAATAATTTGTATCCAAATTGCACTGTACTTCATTGCCATAGTGGTGATCTTCAGACATTTCCATGTGCTCATAGCATAAACCGTGTTTGATAGATTTCTTTATAACCAGAAGTAGTTTCCTGGATTATCACATACCAATGCATATTTCTGTAATTACTTACCTAAAAAACAAAGCTAAGGAAGTCTTTCATCTGGTCTTTAATGCAATGTTTCAGCCAAATAAAAATTATTCCAAGTCATGCTTATACACTGTTCCAAACCATTTTTTTTTTCTGCTTCTAAGTCTAACACAAAATATGACTTTTCCTATCCATTAAAGCAAGCAAGCACTTGCAGTAGTAATAAATCACTACTGCAGTGTCTCGAATCAGCTAAAGTCTGCCTGCTGTGCACAGGTGTTTTCCAAAATGTCTTTTAACACAAGCATGCACATAGAGACCCTGAGCGAGCAGACTCCTTGTATGTTCTGCTGCTAAGTAAACCAAGTATTGCCTCTCAAGCTCTCAAGGCTGCTTGTTGGTGCATCTGAGGAGACACAACTATCAGTGCATTTCTGAACTGGGACAAATTTCCATACTAATCAGGGTGTGATGCTAACTGATTGTACCCTGAAACACCGTTCTCCACTGAAATCAGTTATTTAAATAAATGTGCATTTGGTTTTGTGCTCTAACATATTTGGGTATTTGGTTTTTTGGGTTTTATCAATACACATTCTATACTTCCACTTGCATGCACTGCCTCTCTGCAGCTTGTCATGTAATGGGAAAGGAGAGGCCAACACTGAGCATTATGAGAAGACAACTAGTCCAGGCTTTCCAGAGAGGAGTTATCCACTGCAAAGCAATCTTCATTACCTTCAAAACTATTTGACTTTGGAAGTTTCAGAGGAAAGTCATCCACTGCCATAATATTTTGTAGAAAACCATCCCCTAAAAATAATTACTGCTTTTATTTTTAAGCTCGTCACTCAAAACAAGGCAAAAGCAAGTTAACTCTCCTGTTCTTTGCAACAGTAAAGCAACAGCAGTCTACGGTTTCCTCATGAAGGAAAGCACCAGGGCAGGGTCTCTGGAGACTGGTGACAGGACCCGAGGAAACAGCATGAAGTTGTGTCAGGGAAAGTTTAGACAGGATATTAGGAAAAGGTTTTTCACCCAGAGGGTGGCTGGGCACTGGAACAGGCTCCCCAGGAAAGTGGTGACAGCACCAAGCCTGAGAAAGTTCAATAAGTGATTGAACAGCACTCTCATGCACATGGTGTGACTCTTGGGGCTGTCCTGTGCAGGGCCAGGAGCTGGACTTCAGTCATCCTTGTGAGTCCCTTCAAAGTAGATCCTCATATTTCGTTTCGTGGAAGAGTGAACTACTTCAGAACTTTAAAAAAGAAAATTACCAGTTTTTGGTCTTACATTCCTTTGCAGCAGCCACTAGTAAGTTTCCAGTAAATTATGATTCTTAGCTAAAATACAGCACAGACTCAGCCTGCTCTGGGTGATGAATTTAATAAACTCCCATTAATCGGAAGAAGTTCAGCTGAACTTAAAACCTTCATATCAAAGATGCCTGCACTGCATGTTCACTGAGGCTTTTTTACTGCCATGAACTTTTAAAAAGTTAAATTGACCTCCATGGAACCTTTTGTCAAAAAAGGCCTCTACCAAAGCAAATTGAAACTTATCAGGATAGCCCAATTAACACATAGTCTGTGGTGGAGAATATATAAACTATCTAGACAAGAGAGGCCAAAGACTCTGTCGTTCCTACCATCACATTAATTACATTTACTGGAGACAGAACAGGTGGCAGCAGAGGGATTTGACAAAACAATTCCTTAGTGTGAAGCAGCCTAACACCTAAGGAAGGTGAACAGGGCAAAAAGAAATTTATGCAATTATTTCATATCACTGTAAATTAATTGCACTTCCAATTTTCATGACATGGTTTTACTGGAATTTTGAAATTATTGTAAAAATGCAGCAAAAAAATCTAAAAGGAAATTCTCCTTTTCCTCTAAATTGGGGTTTGAGGACCACACACAGATTCTCATTGACAGCTGCTTGTCCCAGACCGCCAAAGCCACAGAGGTGAAAAGATGCTCTAGCAGTAGCTATAGGCAGCTTCACTTCCCTCACTGGGGTACCTCCCTAACTGGTTTAGTAAAGGACAGATGTTGCACATGACCCAATTGAACACCCCTTTTTTTTTGTTATGGCTTTGGGGAAGGAAGAGAATGTTGCATACAAAATTCAACGTTGATTAAAAAGCACTAACATTTGGCTGAGCAAACCCCAATTCAGCCCCCTGGGCCTGTCTGACCCACTAACCACCGCTTCCTAACTGCTCTGTTACGGCAAAGTTTGCCTGAAAAATGCAGAGCTTGCAGAGCAAAAGAATATGACCCTTACATCAGTTTTGCAACACTTCCTTAATGACATACTCTGAAAATCCCCATTCCCACACTCTCAAGTTTATTGGTTTTAAACTACACATCTGTAACAAAGATGTAACAACTGATGGAGCCTCTTTAGTGACCAAACAGGGAATGCACTGAAGTATCAGTAGACATATGACAACACTCAAATATAGACAATAAATACCAAGATCTTGTTCAACTAGGTGAAAGAGATGGGGGAAGAAACCCAGAGTATTTTCAGCATTTAGAATGTACTGTCCCTGTTGTAGGCTACAGAACTTCTCCTCCAGACAGCAAATAGGCACCACCAACCAAAAGAAGGGATCCCTGTTTTGTTTCCACAATTTCCTTTCAGATATGCTTCCTTAAAACATAGGTCTTTCATAGGCTCTGGAGGCTCACAGTTTGCCTAGGCTTTGTGCTTTCCTACAGATCTGCAATAGTAATCCCTGTACAGAAGAGAAGAGCATAAAAAGCAGGGGCGGGTAGAGTGGAACACATTGAGCCTTTTTTTTTCCCAAAGCAATAGCAAAGGTACTAGAGTTATGTAAGAAACATGCTAGCTACACTTGAACTGCCTCTTGCAATACTATCACCAAGTTTATCAAGAACTGGTGCCCAGCTCAAGTCCCAGTTCTAAAGCATACATGAATGCCTTCATTTTTTATTATGGGGAGGAAAAAAAAAAAGAAAAAGTAGATTTCCATTCATCACCATGGAAGAACAAAAATTTGAAGTAAGTACCAGCCACTAAATGCTCAGAAAACAAACAGCAAACAAAAGCCTCCAAAATAATAGCAGGTCTTGTGATTTTTTTTTTCAGCATTCAAGGACTACAACAGACAATGGCTGGATGGCAGCAGGAACCAAGAGATTTTGCAGCGTTAAAGAACTAGGCATCTACAGCTCTCTGAAGGACACTGATCCTTGCACAGAAAGCAAGGAGACAACAAAGAGATGCTCTCTGGAGAACATGAGACACCTTACAGCTAGTGGGGGTATCTTGCAATCAATGACATCTTGCAAAAATGTGATTCTTCAAAAAGGGAGAAAGGACTACCATATTTAGATATTATAAATGCTTAATCATTTTATAGGAGTGCAGAAAATAATGTTTAGTGGCATCTAATTTCTCATGTTTTCTAAAGATAAACTGGAACTTCAAAGGAAGAATCGGAGAAAATCAGAGCCAAAAACACAGCCTCTTTGTACAACTCATACATTTGCTTTCCTTTCAAATTGTTCCCAAGCTAAGGGGATGTCCATTACGAGCCTTCAAACTAGGGATCAATTTCATTTCACTGCAGAGACAATTCTTTCAGAAGAAAAAAAAAGGGAGCATAACACAATGTGCATGTCAAACATTTTTTTCCCAAAAAATATTTCAGTTTTTTGAGAGAAAGACCCTTCTAATACAAGCATCCTGCTTGTTTGGATGAAAAAGATAATCCTACTGGGTTTTGTTTTTCTGCCAACATCAACTTTTTAAACACTGCAAAAACAAACAAATGGTGAAAAAAGAAGAATGTTCACTCCATCACCAGAGATCACAGTCATGGACGACCTTACCACACCACTGTATGGCACAGCAGAACAAGGCAGGAGCATCAGGGCATCCAGGCACTATACCAGAGAAGAATTCGGGAAAACACTTTAGCAGCTCCCAATGGCTCCCATCTGAAAAATGTCTTGGAAAACAAGTAGCACAGCTGTCATATGAGAGACCTTGAAACTGGCACTCTGTAGTTGTGACCTGATGGAAAGACAACCCGACGCAAAAATGCTCCTTTTCAAAAAGGCTTTACTGCATTTTTTATGAAAACTCCTGTTCACCTATTACCCAGCCAACAAAGACGGCTTGAAGACACATTAAAATAGTGTCATCTACATATAAAAAAAATTAGGCACATCATCTAGCTCAAAACCACAAGCAAGGAACTTTGTGCCTTCAAACTGACAAAGCTTCCATGGTTTGAGATTAAAACTCTGTTGCACTCTTGCTTTTCTTGAATTTCCCACATACAGATATAAAAGGCAATGCCCTTAAAGCTCAGAGGACTTGGATTTAATGCAGCAAACTCCAAGCAGTCAAATTATCTTAACTATTTTAGACCCATGAGAAGAACAGCATTCAGGTCAGTTATGCACACAAAGTTATCTTTTCACTCCCCATTTTCTACTCCCATAGTGCTGGCTTTCTGGAGATGGGACAGCACGAGACCTGGTCAGCCATTGAGCTCTGCACCTTGACAGAGTCCCACCAAGGCTTGTGCTTTGTGTTAGCCAAGCCTTGGTCTCCTCCACAGAGATGAGGGGTTCCATATAAACAGATTCTACCCCAGTTACTGAGCTGATGGAATGGCAGGAATGAACTATGTGGAAGCAAAGGGAAAGATTTAGCAAAGCCAAATACTGCTAGAGTTAATAATCATGCCCTAATTCAAACCAGGATCCTCTAAAGCAGGTCAGGTTAATTTTAATTACTACACAGTTTTTTTTCTTGGCATAAGCCAAAGAGGTTCACATCAGAACCACACGAACCACTCGGGAGGCAGGAAGCTGCTGCACTTATCCTGTGAGTACCATGACCCGAATCAATTAGTATGCAGTGCTGCACATTTCCTTAAATCATCTCCAGTGCATACATTCCTGGTCTCACATCCAGGGTCACCATAGCTATGAGGGAAACAAAAGATGGTGGTGATGCTTACTGCCAACTGCTGCCCTGCCTCTTCCACGTGTCTGCAGGGGAACACAGCTGCTGGGAGTAACTTTTGGGAAGGTACTTCCTTGAGCAGACTCCTACCATGCAAACGCAGGTAAGCCCCCACACAGCTTCATGAAAAGAGACTGAAGAGTTGGCGTTCCCAAGAAAAAATGGAAATGAAAAAGTCTGCATGCCAGCATGTGATTGAATTAATGGCCAATTTAAGATTATGTGAACAGAGGTTAAGTTTAGGTTATTACATGAACCCTGAGAGGAGAGAAGCTACACAGCCCAGGCAGAACACTACCAGATTTCCACACTCTGCATGTGTGCCGTAGCACATACAGGGGTATTGTCATTACCCTCTGAGTCGAAGCCACCTACTCCACATGGCTTGATGTAACCAAAGAGTGTGTCAGCAGCCTCCACAAACACAAGGAGGACCCTTTTATGCACTGTTATTGTTACGTCTGAAGAGAGTGCTTTCTTTTGTACTTCATTAATAAAACAAACAAATAAAAGAACAAACAACAAAAAAAACAGGAGAAAAAAAGAAAGCTTGTCTTTCACACTAAGCCCAGAAAGGTCCTATGAGCACCCTCCTCAAAATCCGCTGCAGAAAGGATCACAGATGTCCAAGCCATGGCCTACACTTAGTCCTGCAGCCACAAAATCTCCTGATCATTTGAGTTTCCCATAGAAGGGACACTTAACAGTAAGTACACAGCTAAGAAGTGCTGGAATTCCGATCTCCTCCTCTTGGGCTTCATGCTTTGTATCATTAACTTCAGTACTTAAGAGAAACACAGCTGCCTTGGCAGGTCATGCTCAGTGAAGAAAGGCAGTTTCTGAGACAGTGAGTGCAAAAGCTCCTTAAAGTCATGATGACCTAGGGGAAGGATTTTAAATTCATTGCCAGTATCTCCTAGCAGGAGGCACTGGCACAGTACATCCCAAGTGTGGTGGAATGTCTGAGATGCAGGCTATCACCAGGGTGCTCTTCCCAGCTGTCCCCTTCAGGACAAAGCAGGGCACACAACAGCTGCCAAGCCCGATGGCTTTAAGTGTCACAGTTCCACCCGTGTCTGCCACAGAAGAGCACAGGTTACTGCTACAAGTCCATTTGTGATGTGGAAGTCACCTGAGTGCACAGAATGTCTCTGGCTGTACTGAATGTCTCTGGGACCACATGCAACAGCTCAGGATAAATTAAATTTTGGGATACTGCTGTGATGCCAGTGATTTAGCCCGACACAAGAAAATAGTGTTAAAATGGCAAATAAAAGCAAGCTTAACAAGGCCAAGTGTAAGGTCCTGAACCTGAGTCAGGGCAATCTCAACCATGCGTACAGGCCAGGTGATGAGTGGATTGAAATCAGCTCTGCCAAGAATGACTTGAGGTGTTGGTGGATGAAAAACTGAACTAGCAGTGTGCACTTGCAGCCCAGAAAGTCAGCTGTACTCTGGGATGAATCAAAAGCAGCATGGCCAGCAGGTTGAGGGAGGTGATTCTGCCCCACTACTCTGCCAGTGTGATATCCCACCTGGAGCACCGCATTCAGCTCTGGGGTCCAGCATCCTCAACAAAGGATGGACATCAACCCTTTGGAGGAGGTCCAGAGGAGGTTACAAAGATGATGATCGGAGAGCTGGAGCACCTCTCCTACGAAGACAGGTTGAGAGAGCTGGGGGTTGTTCAGCTTGGAGAACAGAAGATTTGGGGAGACCTTGCAGCACTTTCTAGTACCTGAAGGAAGCCTACAGAAAAGATGCAGAGGGACCCTTTACCAAGAAGCGTAGTGATAGGACAAGGGGTAATGCTTTAAACTGAGAAGAGGGCAGAGTTAGATTAGATACTAGGATGAAATTCTTTACTATGTGGGTGGTGAGACTCTGTAACCAGATTTCCCAAGGAAGTTGTGGATGTTCAATGCCTGGAAGTGTTCAGTGCCAGGTTGGATGGAGCTCTGGTCTAGTGGAAGGTGTCCCTGTCCCCGGCAGGTGAGTTCTAACTGGATAATCATTAAGGCACCTTCCAATCTCAACCATCCTACAATTCCATGATTTTTCTCCTATGTTTAAACTTGGATAGGGAGAATAAATCTCTCTCCATAGAGATCTAAGAACCACGTGCAAATGCAAAGCACAAGTGTCAGAGCAATGAAGCATATGTAACAAAAAGCTTGACATATTTTCTGAGTAAGGCAATAGAAAGCACTTTAGTTACAAGGTACAGGAGCCAACATAAGGGATGTTTCACACATGCAGAAGCAGACAGACTACTGACCATGTGGGAAGTGGGCACAGCAGTCACGCTCACAAACACATATGGAAGGAAAAAGGCATGCTTCCCTCCTACTAATCTTACCAGTCTCTTCCCTAAAAAACAAGGGGTTTAAGGATCAAGTATTTTTAAAAGGATTACAGTAGATGAGAACTTAAACAAGCATGATGCCATTTTCTGAATTGATAAACCTGCCTTGTACGATGGGAAAGAGGAAGGAGTGCTTTGGGAATTCACATTTTAGCTGGAGAACTGCTTTTCTCCTTCTGTGTCTTCTTATGAAGTCCACTGTCCTGGTTTAGGAAAGGCACTCCCCAGTATAGTACTCCCATTAAAAAGAAAACAACAAGCCACTCCCCTTCTCCCCCACTCTGGTGGGAGACAAAAGGCAGAGATCACAAGTTGAGATAAGAACGACTTACTGAAAAAGGAAATGAGAAAAGAAAATGAACAGTACCAGTAACAGCACCAATTAAAAAATTGCATAAAGAGAGGTGATTTACAGGCAAAAATGCTCACCAAGCCCAGGACAGTGAAAGACAATGGCAGACACCCTCCACATCCCACACTTCCCCCCTGCCCTGCAAGCCATGCCCACGTTCCTCCCAGAAGCAGGAGTCCCTTACTTCCATCCCTGGCAGTGATGTGGGTGGCATAGAACAGCAACTCAGATGTACCCACACAGCTCCAGGCTCTGCCCCCTCATGGCTACCGCAAAGAAAATGCCTCTGTCCTGACCAAAACCTGGACATCCTCGTCAGTCTCTTCTCAGGTCCTGCACAGGGAGCCCAGTTAGCAGGCCACAGGAACAGCTAATGAATAAAGACGTTACACTTCCAAATAACTGGTATGGCTTCTCTGGGTTTTTTTCAACCGAAACTCAGGTATTATTTCCATCCTCATCCCTCAGTTAAACCCTGACAGTTCTGTGGCAAATAAGGAACATTTCTAATTTTCTAACCACTTTGAACATAATTCTTTCTAAGAGGGTAGGTAACCTTCAGAAAGTAGATAGCCATCCTACAGCCATCATACTAACCAATTTTGCAGGTATCTCTACAGCCAAAAAATACCAGTGCTACCTAAGATCAACGAATCAGACATGAAATAAAGTATTTTTACCAACTAAATGCATTTTTGTAAGGGGGAGAAGTAACTAGTGCTGACTGTAACTACCCTGGCATTTTCCTGAACCTTTTTCTTTGCATGTTCTTATAGGAACAGAAGACTCAGTGTGCAGTAATTAACACAGTTACATGTCAGGTTTTAACAGCAGCTGGGACATTTCCATTAGCCTTGGCAATAACACTTAATATTCCACATGTGCCATGCCTTGTGTGGTTACTGTGGAAATAGAAATCTAAGATTCCAACTTCCCTCCAGTAAAGCACTTAATTTTGCTTTAAGAAAGTGTCACCCGACTTTCTGTTAATTTTAAAGCTGTTTCTTTTAAAGTCTCTCTGGTTTTCTGTCTTTAAGAGAGGTACATCACTTACTTGGAAGTCACAGTCACAGCTGTGCTCATCTACCATGTGTGAATTACAAGCGTGCAAAACCAGCAAGCGCTTCTGGACATCACTTCATGGAGAAAGTGTACAGTGGAGGATCAAATGCCAACAGGAATAAGGGGGGCAGGGAAATATCTACCCACACACATGCACTGCCCACAAAGCCTAGTGGAAAACAGCCTAGAGGGAGGGAAGAACAAGGTTTGACCATGATATCAAGCACTTCCTCTCTGCAAGAATAATGGAAAGAGCCTAAACCATTTTGGACAAGCTGGAAAGCTGATGGTAATGGGAAAATTAAGCAGATTTTATGATGACAGGCATAGGAAACATCAAAAAATCCAGAAGTAAAGTTTCACAGGAAAATAAAATAATTTTAATGAAATCTGCAGACTGTTTAAGGATGAAATCAATTGAGTCTTGACTTGCACTGCTACCTCATTTGTGTTTTGTTTCAGTTCCACCCACTCCTTGAATACCTACCTTCAGTCTGCCACGGCTACTTTAAATCAACATTTTCAAGATGTTTTTTTACTCCTTCCTTGTTCTTTTTTTTTTTTTCGCTTTCCTGAGGTTTCCACTGAGGAGAATAAGAGGAATTTAGTATGTGGTAGATTACAACAATTTCTCAAGCATGGTGTTGCAAGCATATCAGTGGCAGATAACATGAAAAAGGTCAAAGAATTTCAGGAGAAGGTTAGAGATTAAGTATCTATTGTATGCTTCTCATAGATAAAGTCTGAGGAGAAAAACAGGTATTTTCAAACTGTTTAAAAATAATTTAAAGGGAGAAACACAAAATCACAGGCTAAACCCAGCAAAAATTACTTAACTGGCTGTTTTTCATTCCACATCATTATTTCTTTAAGTCCCCAGACATAATCTGAATTGGGGGCTTTTCATCAAACAATTACCAAGCACAAGAAATCACCATTTCAATTTCAGCACAGTATGGGGAAATGTCTATGAAGTGAAGGTATACATTGCATGAGGGAAATAATTACTAACACGAGCTGCATCAGTCACACATAGCAAAGCCCCCTCTGCATTGCATTCCTTGCATCCGCTTATGCAAAACTTTGGCTCAACATAACTGTTATCAGCTTTAGTACCTAATAACTTCACTGGCTGGAGAGCAGGCAGTAACAGACAATGTACTGGATTCTGTTACATTCCCTTGACATGGCATGACAAATATCTCCGAGATTTCAAGGCTTTTGTACCTGTGCCCATCACAGAGCATGAGCAGATGTTACATGAAATGTTCTTGTTTTTACACCTTGCAAGTTGTCGGGTTTTGACAGATGTGCTGGAGCAGATCCCTGTGCTTGCACCAAAAGAACTCCAAATACTCCCACTAGACATCTCTATTTCCTTATGACTTTTTCTTTTTTTTAATGCATGCCTAAAGAGCTCAAGAGAAGCATTTAATTTCCCACAAGGGAAGTTCCATGTGGCAAACTTATTTTCAGCTGTGTGCTTAACAAATACAAAAACTCATTTTATGCTTTTGTTTGAAAAAGCGCATGACATTTATGTCAACACAGTTTTCGTAACAAAAGCGTAAGTTTAGACACAAGTAGCAATCACTTAAAACATTCAAAAAATTGTTCCTTCAAAAAAATAAAACATAGAAAAAAAGTATGTTTCCAATAAAGATACAGAAAACACAGAGAACAAGAAAATTAAAACTAGTAATTTTAGTAAAGTAAAACTAGTAAATTTAGTAAAGAATTTACAAAAAAGTATTGAAGATCCAGCCAGTGCTCTGCACTAGTTCAGACGTGCACAGTGTTTGGTGGCATGGTGTGTGCCAAGGACTCCATTCCAGAAAATCCTTACAGAAATTCGCAGAACCTTGAACTTAAGAAATTTTGAAAAGAAGTCTTAAGTTGATGAAAGTATGGTCTTATGCCGTGGAACATTTGCATCCAATCAGAAAACACATATAAAACCAAATAATAGGGGAAAAAAAGGCTCTCAAAGGGTGTCAGCAGGTGACTGCAGGCAAACAACACTCACCTGCACCCAAAAGCTTCACTGATACACACTAAGCATTAGGACTGAGAAGCCTCAATAAATTTGTTCGCATGCAAGCTGGCAAAAACATAGACCAAAAGGTAAACCCAGACATTGGAGAGTCCCAGTTAGCCATGCCTTGCTGGCAGCATGAGGGAGTCAGATTCCTACCCAGCTAGCAATCAGTGGCAGGCTCCACTGCTCCAGCTCAGCAAAACAACCTATAAGCCCAAGTATGTTTCCAATATTGAGAAAATTAGCACACTACTCAAAACACAATTCTCCTCTGGCTGAACTCCCATCATTTACTCTGGGTTTGGATCTCCTGACCAGCTGTATTGTTAACACAAGGTGTCCTTTCTGTCTGTTTAGCCACAAACCAGCACCTGGAAGGCAGGCCAGCTGCTTCCTTACTCCTGCACAAGTTTGCCTTCAGTGCAATCCAACTCTGATTTATGTATGGTTTACAGCAGGGCAATTCTTATATTTCCACTGGCATTGAAGGAGTGTATTCAAAGACAAGAGCTGTAGGCTGCAATATGCAACGATTGCTTTATGCACTTAATAGACATTAAAAAAACCCCAAACTAAAATAGGAAAGTTGTATCTTACGTTGGATACTTCAAAACAGTTCAAGAAGTCCAGTCTTGTTCATGACCCAGGTCCCAGCTATCTTTGAACCACAGTCCTTCAACATCTCTCCCCAGACAAAAAAAAAAAAAAAAAAAAAAAAAAAAAAAAAAAAAAAAAAAAAATTCCAAACATTACAGTACAAACATTTCTGAAAGTCCTTTGCTGCACATACATATAACTTTAGGCTAAAATTTCCAAGTATGACATGCACACAACTATCAAAGCACAAAACAAACACGCCCAGAAGTTATGCAGAGAAAGGCACTGAGGTTTGTACCTATCAATAGTTCTGCAGCAGACACATCCTTCTGTTAATGAAACATAAGCTCCATTCACTTTTTGAAATCTGCTGCTAGCCAAAGAGCTCCAAAACAAGGGAGAACAAAAAATGTTGAATTCTCATAGTTCTTTTGTGTTGCTTGTAAATTGCTTACCAAGCCACAAGTCCCCATGCAAGCTTTTGAGCCTAAAACCCAAGAGACAAATAATTATGGAGAGGAAGACTGCCAAAGCACCAAGACAGAGCAGCAATAGAAAGCAACAAACAGCTAAGAATTAAGCGGCACATAGGAAGCTACCTATTTGTTACACTGAATGGTGACATCTCCACTGATGCTGACTATGTTTAGAACAGAGGAGTAACAGGATTTTGACTGGTACAGCCATCCCTGCATCAAAGCTGTTTCAAGTTCACACCTGCCTGCAGAATAAAGGCTAGGAAGGGATCAGGAGATGTGGATTCCTCTCTGGGTACTGCCAAGCTAAGTTTGTTTCCTTTGGGCCACAGGCTACATTGCACATGACCTGGAAGAAGCCAACTTATGAAATGGATGTGATGGGCTCTGTTTTGCCCTTTGACCACTGTGGGTATTGACCCAGTAATCCTTCCCACACAGAATTCTGCACCTGTACGGAGAGAGGCTTGCAGACACATCTGGGACCCATCACTTTAATACAACCATCTTTGATGTCCCACATGAAAACTAAACTATCTTTCCTTACATTTGCTGACACCAATGCAAACCCAGAGGCACTCATACATAAATGGATTTTAAGGAACCAGCCAGAAGAACAGAAAGAATCTTGATTTCTCTCAAACCAATGCAGCCACAAGCGTGCTTAAGCAAACTCTCGAAAGGACCTCCCAAATGTCTCACCACACACCTCACCAGACTGGAACCCCAGTGAGATGCCATGTGGTCCATCATCCTCCACAACATTAACACTGTGGGGCCATGATCAGGTTGAGTTTTTTACAGGTGGGCTCAAGGAAGGCAGCTGCCTTGGCAGCACAGCTGCCATGGCTCTGTGCAAGCTCTCAGCACCCAGCAGGAATGGTGCCAGGAGCTGCACAGAGGAGCAAGGTGCTGTGCTGCCTGGGCAGGTGCAGGGCAGGCACTCAGGGGATCCAGGTGTGTGCATGTCTGAGGAAAGGCAGAGGGTACACACAGCTGGGGTGCCCGTGGGGGAGGTCAAACAAAGGAGAAATCCATCAGTGGGAAGAGCAGCTATTGTGGGGAGCGAGGTAACGCAACTACACACAGCAGTTCCCTCAGCAAATGCTCTACTTCAGTGAAATTTCACTGGATACAGTGTTCTCCCACTTCTGAAAAGACAACACATTTCTCCACATTTTTCCAAAAACTACCAGTGGAAATACAATAAGAGGAGTTATTTTGCATCTGGCTTCAACAACTGTGTGTCTCAGAGAAAAGAAAACCCTCACTCACGAAAATGTGCACCACTCAGCCAATGTGATATCGCTGTATGAGGAAAAGAAGAGATACCAGGAAGTGGCATCACTGGGCTTGGTTTCAAACTTTTTTCACCTTATCCTGAAATGGATATTGGACTTATTTTTTTTAGAGTAAGGACTTTAGATATTACTAAATATTGTTCAGAGAAGTTGTGGATACCCAGTCCCTAGACGGTCCTTCCCTGGAAGTGTTCAAGGTCAGGCTAAGCAGGGCTTTGAGCAAGTAAAAAGATGTCCCTGCACATAGCAGAGCGGTTGGATTAATCGATCTTTAAAGGTCAAACCAAAATATTCTATGATTAGAAGATACCTGGACACTTCAACTGGTTTTAAAAATTCTATAAACACTCTGAAAAAGGCAATCAGGCACTGACAGTTCAGACCTCCTAGGGATGCGATTCATCATCCAGTATGTTTTTCTGAAATGTAACAATTCAAGATCTATCAGACATAGAATTAACACACAGGACGGAAGATATTCTATATTACAGAACCACACACTTAAAAAGAGAGGATGAGGAAGAACCTGTAAATATAGTGAAAACACAAATTGTTTAAGATACTAGGAATATCTGAAATGCACATTTTCTCCTCTACCTCCTTCTCAGACAAGAAGGAATACAGCGAGAAGGCAAATTAAGTACCTTTTAACAGCACAAAAAGATGCTGTGGAAATAGAGGAAGCGCGGCAGTATAAAAGTTTGTATTTCACAGGTTTTATGAGAAGATAAATCGGGTATTAATTTCTTCCAATAAGAATAAGGTTAAATATGTTTAAGAGGTGTACGATTTAAGAAAATATGGACTACACCACTTTGCAATTGAAATCCAGCCACCCCTAATGACGAAAGCTAATCAGATTTTACTATTAATGTTAGACACAAAAGATTTGAAAGATTTCAGCCCCCAGCTGTTTATAAGAAGAAAACCTGGTTTAGGGAATATTTGAACCTACTTCAGAGACATTTCATGTAAAAGCAAGGATCATTTCTCTGGGTGGCAACAGCCCCTAAGCTGGAACTCCTGAAGATAATGCCTACAAGAAAGGGATGGTCTGCTCTGGGATGCAGGGAGGAACTACAGGGACACAAAAGCAAGTACTGCTGATGGAGCTGGATGTGCTGGAGAAGGTGTGAAGGACAGGAGATGGCCCCAGTGTGATGCCTCTGGGAATTCCTAGGCCTTTAGGGTCCACTAGGCAGCAGTTCCTGCACTGGGGCTTCAGAGAAATGGGACTAGAATGCACATAAAGACAGTCATCATTTCATTCTCTGCTTGCAGACAGTGTTCTCCTCAACATTTTTTTTTTTAAATCAACCAACCCAAATACAATATATGTACCCACACTGCTCCAACCACTCTTTTTTTTTTTTTTTTTTTTAATGTAAAAAGCAACAGTTTGGAGAGTACAAAGAAAAAGTGTAAAATTACAAAAACATGGAAGTTCCCAAGAAATGACATTGTATTATGCTTTTCAAATTTAGGAACCAAAACTTTTGCTTTTTTTTTTTTATTTTGTAAAATTACAGCCCCCCTCCTCACCTTCTAAGTGAAACACTATGTTTTAGAGAGTGTGTGCCACGATATAAGATGCTCATGGGCAGGACTTCTCACAGGAGATGCACAAAGCAATGCACTGATCATTACTGAGGACACTCCATCCAGCCAGTGCAAACCCTACCTGGTGTTGAAAATAAGGTGCCCAGAAATGTTGAGAGAGCCAAAAGCCAAAGAACAACAATGGCTGCAGAGGACTCTCAGCCTCCAAAAAGGAAAACAAAAACCAGCCTGGGTAAGCCAGTCCACGAGCAAGGACAACTCAAACTGTCTTAATGAGAAGCAGTCCAGCACATCCCTGCCATCAGGTCAGGAAGCTCAATAACAGCACTGGGGCTCCACACAAGGCCTGGTGAGACAATCACATCAGCCTCAGTCTACCTAATGCCAAGGCAACAGTTATGCAATGACAGAAACAAAACGTCGTATTCATGGGGGATTGGATTCGCCAGCTGACAAAGGCTTCTTTTTGTGACTTCTTTTTGAAGTATTTCATATGAAATTTCTGCTCCAAGTCCCCTCTCCTGACTGACCAAACTGCCATTAACCAAGGCACATCTTCGTCACCCAACAATGCTTCTAAGCAAAGAACTTGGCAGACCTTGGAATTCTGTGTTGTTATTATCATTATTATGAGCAAAATGTTCAAGGAAAGTTTTCTTGTCTTCACTCCCCTTTTCCCAACTGCTACATTCAGGACAACACATTTTATATGGACATAAATTATATACTTCTCACACTGTTGCAGACCCACAATGTGCAAGACTAACTTTAGTGTTTTTCTAAGATTTTAGGACTGAAATAAAGATGGGCTTCTCCTTAAGGTGAATCACTCACAAAAATTTAAAACAGTATTTTGATTTCAAACTGCTAGCAACTTAATTCACTGAAGAAAAACCAATTTCATACACTTAGCAGCAATGACATTTAAGAACAGTTTTCCATGGAAATCGATACCCTTTTCTTAATAAGACAGTAAAAACATTCCTTTGTTTCTATCCCTCTTCCCTCCCCATTCCAAGATTTACTGGACATCAACTCATGCCAGTAAAAGTGTAAATTAAGAGGAAGATAGTAAGATATAGACAAGAGGAGAGGCTGCCCACTTTGCAGTTTCATTTAATATCAAAACTTCACACAGAAAAAGTATAGTCTAAAAAATGAGTATCAGAGTATGGAAACAAAAAATAAGCATTTTGATGCTGCTAATACAGCTGGTTGGTTTGTTTCAACCATCAGAGCTGCTGAGGCTACAGGAATCAGTACTTTACTGTGCACTAGAAGGGGTGTAGAAAACTTACAAAAAGCTTAGTAAAAAGACATTCATACTGGAGGAGTCTGATCTTCTCTAAGCTAGGGAACAAACCAGTTAATAAGCATTTAGAAATTAGGGAATTAGGTGATGCGAATTAATTTAACAAAGTAGCAACCCAACCATAGGAATTCTGTCAACTTCCTTTAGCTTTGGCTGAGTAATTAATTTTTTTTCTTCTTAATTAAAACCAGAGACAGTGCCAGCATCAGTATGTGCATATTAACACTCGGGCACGCACTGATAGCTCTGCTTTAGCACTTGCAACCTTTAAGCAGTAATAAGCCAGTGGCAAACCAGGCTAAAGATACAGCTGTATTTTTCTATCTTTTCTTTTTCCAAACCTCCTAACTTTCATTACTGCTTAATTAATTTGGATGTATGTTGGTTGAAATGTTGAATATTGGTTGGTTGAAAGAGAGCTCGCGGGAAGCAGCCCATATACCAAAAGTCCCATGCTGAAAGGATCGGAATGCCGAAGGTGAGTGCTGCCTGCCGACCGACCCATGTGCGTTAGGAATCTTTCCCTCCCTAGGGCCCCATTCCTGCTCCTGTTAACACACTCACGCAAGCGCTACCCTCCCCATAAGTTTGGGAACAGAAGTCGCCACTTTCCACCCACACCCAACTCTCTCCATCGCTGCAGAGGGAACAGCGCAGCCCGTTATCCCAATGGCCCGCAGGGCTCCTTAATGCTCACACCGGAATGCATCGCGCCTGGCACACGGGAGTGCTCAGCACTGCCCATCTCCACTCTCCTCACTGTGTCCCGAGGCTAACCCCCCTCTCCCGACCAAACTTCACACCCCAGCAAAAACTGACCCGCATCTCTGGGGACGCGGGTCTGGCGAAGCGGGGCTGCGCATCCTCTGCTCTGCCTATCCCGAGGGGGAGCCGGGCCAGACCGAGCCAGTCCCCAGCGCCGGGCGGCGGCACCGAGACCCGCGGAAAGACCCGGGACCGCTCCGGCCGCCCCTGCCCCCCCGAGTGCGGCTCTTCCTCGGCTTCGGAGGGATGGATGGCAGGATGGAGAAGCTCCGGGCCGGCCACGTACAACCGCCTCCGAAACTATCTACAGATCCCGCATTCTACATTATTATTATGATCATCATCCACATCAATGATTTATTTTCAGAGGAAGGGAGCGCTCTGCAGCTGGCGAGCAGGGCAAGTCCCGTTGTCCCGCCGGACGGGGTGTCCCTCCCCGTGCCCGTCCCGCTCCCGCTCCCTGCGCGGAGTTTGTGCGGCAGCGGCGCCGAGCGCGGCGGGCGGAGGGGCAGCGCTCCCCCTCCCGCGCTGCCGGAGCGCTCAACAGGCGGCTGCCCTGCTGCCCTGACGCCCGCCGGGGCTGCCCCCACTCCTGCCCCGCTCCCACCCTGCCCGCAGGCGAGCTGCCCCGCGGCCCCGCGGCGCGGGCTCTGCCGCAGCCGCGCTCGCTTACCCATGGCTGGTTCGCGTGGTCCGGGCGGTGCGGGGGTCGCAGGGCAGGGGCTCGCTGTGCCGTGCCGTGCCGGGCTGTGCTGTGCTGTGCTGTGCCGGGTGAGCGGGCTGGCGGAGGGCAGCGGCCGCAGCTCTCGCACTGGCGGGCTCGGCTGCAGCGGGAGTGAGCGGCGGGAGCGAGGGGCGGGAGGGGCGGGAGGG